>JAHWFP010024849.1:57675-80020 GCA_023313725.1 Lithobius niger
TAACATAACATAACATAACATAACATAACATAACATAACATAACATAACATAACATAACATAACATAACAGAACAGAACAGAATGACGACCAAAAAAAAACTTATATGGCCCAGCAGGTAAACAAAAGTCTGCTAAAGGTTATAAAGTTCATCAAAATGTCTCTTGAAGCTTTCAACAGATGCAGCCTTCACGACGTATTCCGGAAGACAGTTCCAAGGTGTAATGCTCTGTAAACCAGATGGAAAACTTTCCACAGTTGGTTCTAACTCTTGATTTCAGTAAGGTGTAGCAATGACCTCGCGTTTTACGCATTTCGTTAACGTTCAAAGTGTTCTCTCAAGCATGTCTCCATGGACTCTTTGCTCTTTCAGAGAGGTAAGCTGGATCGGTTGTAGCCTTTGCTCGTAAGGCAAGTATTTTGACCTAATGGGGTTTAAAACTAAACTTGTAGAATGAATTTGTGACGCTTAGGGTCCAAGGGTGAAGGAGTTATGAAATTCCACGTTTTAACTATCATCTCTTGAATGCCTTTCTTTCTTTTTTTTATTCGCTTGTGTTTCTGACGGTTTGTGGGTGGGATGCGCTTTACTAAAAGCAGGTACGGTCTAGGGAAATGGATGAGGAGATGGGGAGAGGGAGACGAGTGGTGGGTTCATCTCCCGTCAAGTCAACAGAAGATCGAAGCCATTAACGAATTGGTACAGCAAAGCTAAAGAGCGTCTGTCAGGTACCGAGCTGCACGCGTCTTTTTGCACGTGACATCACTCTCGTGGGCACCAGGCTGCCCGTCCGTCCGCCTTTCAGCTTTTTTTTTCTCTTTCTGGTCCTTGTTTTTTATTATTTTTTTATTTTCCCGCGTGTAAAACGCGTCAATAAGTCAAGTCACTTCATCCTTTCAATGAAATTAGTTTCCCTGTATTGACATAAGCTGTCGAAATGCGAACTAAACAAATAACGACCGCGTTCGATCGGGCTGTCATACACTGAGCGTGTTCTTTTGCACCGGACATACTCTCGTCCTGATGCATAATTAAAAAAAAATTATAACACTTTCGCTTTCTTTTGAGACAGGTCGGTTAGCAATAGCTAAGCATTGACCTCTCACTCGCGAGTGCAGGTTTAAAGTGAAGAGTATATAGTAGAATTTCACTTCATCTTATATGCTGGTGCATCTGGATTATTGTATGGGGTTTAGGGGGGCGGGGGAAGGGAGACGGTTTGTTTTATGCTGTAAAATTCTTAAATCGTGCAAGAGTAGTACATATTCTTTTATATTTTTATTTTCTGGCATAATATGGTTATGGACAGGCTGTTGATGTGATAAAATCACTAATGTTTCTAAATTAATTCTGGAGCGCTGCTGTTTGTAAAATAAAAATGGTTGAGTTTTCCAGGTCTGGAGTGTGCCCTGCTTTTAGCCAGTTAGGATGCACGCCTGTGCTGAGGCATTTCTGTACCAAAAAAATGTGTAGGTACATTTAATTTAATATTAAATTTGTGAGTCGAAAGTCTTTTACGGAATTATGCCCTTTACTGTATATTCATTTTTAAGGCTTCTTTACGACTTGCTATCTTTGGTGCGTTTAAATTCTAATGCGAGTTAGCTCAGCTTCCTCAAATGGCATGCCAGATGAATGGAAATGTGTATGGAAGGGTGAATGAGACATGCATGCAAGAAGTATACGTGATCCCATGTTGATCTGGAGTCATTCACGTTTATTTGACCAGTACAAGAACTTGTAAAGGCCACTGCAGCTAGTCAGTACAACGGCGAGTTCTATTCCCACACGCCTAACAACCTCACTAGCCAGAGCAGTGACGGTGCATAGGAGTGGGCCAGGGTGGGCCATGATCCCATCAAATATTTCACGGCCCCCCTGCCGGTCCCCCGCCCCAACCCCAACACTGAAGTTACCACCAGAAAATAAAATAATAAAAAGACTGGCAGGCGTAACTTGAAATCAAATGAATAAACTGAGCTTTTATTTTATTATTTTAGTTTAGTTTAGTTTATTTATTTATTATTTATTTTATAGCAACTTTGCAATATATGTGTAGCCTAATCTATTTAGTGTGTTTATGGGGCGTATTTTAGAAAAAAAATTGGACTGCATTAAAGCCTACGTATATGCTCAGGTTGAATTAAACGGAATAAAAGTGTCTAATGCGGCTGCTTGGCCCACTCTGCTGTTTCCAGATGTGCCCTCTGTCGCCCCCCCCCCCCCCAAAAAAAAAAAAATTAGTCCTGACGCCGTTACTGAGCCAGAGTTAACGAAAATTGTGAAAATTGTTCCGACAGTACTGAATTTCATTCATCTTGTGGAATAGTACAAAATCCTTCTACTACATTTTTGTGTTTTCCGAAGCTATTTTTCAGCAGTTGTCAGTTTTTCTGAAACTCGGGGGGCTGCTGGCTTTTTTTCCCACTCCAGATGCCCACCCTCTCCTCACATTCGTTTTCGCCTGCGCCTTCGATGGCTTTCCCTTCCCTCCTCGATCGATGCGAACGCCGCTTCGCCTGGCTTCCAGTCACGTGATCACGGATGCGCCATTTATCGGCCAACACCTCCTGTTGAGTCTGACTTCTCCCCATTCAGCTGAAGACGACCAGTGGGCGTGTGTTAATATCTGTGTGAAATAAATAGACATCAATCGCTATTTTCCTTAATATCTGTGTGGGCATTTTGTTTTGAACTATCAAATATCTTCTAAGAAAGAAAAACAGACAGATACTTTAACGTGAATGGAAAAAGGAAAACAAGCCAAACCGCGAAAAATTATTCACTAGAAATAACGTAGTACAATAAGCGACCTTTATGCACTTACGTTTCGTCAGCGTGGCATGACTCGGATTCGAACTGGCAACCCAATTCGTCTCCAGATCACTGACACAGCGCCTTTATCGCTATGGCCACTCCTCCAATGTCATAAAGATGAATCACTGAACCCGTTATTAAGGTCAAAGCAGTGAACAGGTCTCCATTCCACCGAGAATGTTTGCGGCCATAGGCACTGGAGAAGGAAGACACAAAATACAAAGCCTTGACGAAGGGTTAAATAAATGTACACAAATTGCTGTCGATTTGTGTGCATTTATTTAACCTTTACTGTACATAAGTATGCAGAAATACGATACCCACTGTGTAGATTAGGTACCTGTCATACCCTTCACAGTAACAAGGCTACTGTGCTTGTGACAGTGAGGGTCGAAGATGGTTTAAATCCGGGTTCATTTAGTAATGCAAGCCTTCAATGCGGTCGGGAGAAAGACGGGTATTCAGTCCTAGTTGGCCAATGAATAAGTAAGCAGCATCGTGACTGGCCAGGCAGCACCTTATCACTTCTATTGTTAGACATGTGGGGGAGTACCAGTCACTAGTATCTTGAATGATTTAATGACGAATGGCATCGTCTTATGACCTCGAAAAGGTAATCTTACTTCTTTGAAGACTAGACTTTGAGAGACAAAAGTTCATTTCTTTGAAGCTGACACGTAACCTTCAAATGATTTCGTCAAATAACGTGAAATAATGTTAAAAAGCTCAAAACTACAGCATTTGTATATGTATACCGGATTTGAACCATCTTCGACCCTCACTGTCACAAGCACAGTAGCCTTGTTACTGCGAAGGGTATGATAGGTACCGAATCTGCACAGTGGGTATGGTAAATGCTTCACTGGTTTAAATAGGTTTAACAAGAAGAAAACAAAGATTGATTCTTCAGACCGAAGAATGTGGTACACTATTCAATGGGAGTTGAACTCCCGAGGAAATCGTCCATACTTTCAAATGTGTTAGAGATAGGAGCTCATGCTACAGTTTTAAGTCCGTGTGCATTGTGCGTTCTTTGAAGGTGGGTTCAATCTTCATAATGCAGATCGAGCCTCGGTAACGTGAATGTCATGACATCAAACTTCTACAGCTGACTTGCGTACTCAGTGGTAGTTTGGGAATCGGAATACTTCCGTTATACCAACCGTGCTATAAAAAAATAGAACAGGATTCGCGCCAATGCAAAGATCTTCAAAGGCTGTTGTGTATTTTCCAAGAGAGTACTAAATCAAAAATGATGACGGCAAATAATTGTCTTACCTGTAAAGAATATTTCGTAAAGCAGCTATCACATTATAGGTCACATTAAAGGGCTTATTTAGTTCAATGAATAGTATACGAACAAATTTATTGACATCCATCGACAGTAATAGTGTGGTCACTAGTGAAGTGGTTGCTTTTGCTTGTTTGGTGCCAGCTAAAGCACTAAAGATGGCTCAGGGTTTAAGATGTCGATGCTTTAAACAACTTATGGCGACGGTAAGCATGTTTTGCCCCGAAGAGCTAAAGATGAACACAAGCTGCCCAACAGCGGCTCATCAGACACTGAAACTGTAGTTTAACTCTTTCTGCCGCCACAGGAATATGTGCTTCACAACTGAAAGGCCTCTGGGGGATTGATCGAATATTATAAACGACCCTAACAAAAACTGGAATGTACCCTTCTATACCTATCCTATAGTCGATCCATCTTTGCCTATCCTCTCTTGAGGTTCCTGCATTATGGAGCATCTAAAAACAGGTTCGCAAAGATACCAAGTGAACAATGAAAAAAGAACTACCAAATATGAGCTGGATTCTCAAAAAAAAAGACTTTCAACTTTTGACAACCGAAATTTTTGGCCAATTTGGTTCACGACGGTTTATCCAACTAATCAATAGCCGTCTTCCTTCACTCACTTTTGTTTTCTCGTGGGTCTCGGACGCGGATTACGTCACGATGACAATCAGCCAGGTCCTGGGCCGTAAACCAATCATAAAAGAGCTCCTCTTCTCGGTCGAGCCCATCACCGCCTTGACGAGGCCATAAAACGGCGCTGCAAGGGAGCGACTGTCAACAGTTTTACTGTTCGCCATCTGGTGGCTGGTGAAGGAAGCAGCGGCCAATTAAGAAGCTCCGTAATTAGCCACGAGGCATCTGAAAGACGTCTGAGATGGGAGATGGGTTAATATATGCGCGAGCAGGGTGGACAAATTAGTCTGGAGTTATGGAGTAGGCCATATCTAGTTTACTTTAAGCACCTAACTACCTCTAAGTTTCTCAGCGTAACTTCACATCGTGAACTTAAAGGCTGGAAACTTTTAAAGGAACCCTTGACGCTTCATATTACATTTTAAGACCTCAGGCAGTAACAGTTTTTCGTGCTGTTAAAGCTATGAATGAAAACAAGCCAGTTTTTAGGGCCATAACCCTTGTACGACTAGCTTAGTTAAAGAGCTACCACTATGGTTACTTTTATTGGTTACAGTGTCAAAACTATACTCATGCCCTCAACGAAGAAACATCTTTGGAACCAGATAGAGATCACACTTTTTTCCCAAAAACTGTGCAATCCATCACTTTCCAACTCTGCATGATGTTCAGCACCTCTTGCCGTATAAGCATTTTACTCGCTCACCAGTAATCGGCTAATACTACTCCCATTTACACAAGCGGACCACTATGCAATGTGAACAACTATGCAATGTGAACATTTATGCAGTGTGAACAACTTCCTCCATCATAGAGCAATGAACACAATCAAAAACTTCTCTATTCACCGCTAGTGGCAAACTCTCTTTGAAATTTGCCAGTAAATATCATGTGACACGCCTATGACGTCACCTTACAATATGGCGGCACCCAGCTAAGTTTTATAGGGCTGGTCCCTTGTTTTAGGTAATTTTACATATTTGTTTGTAAGTATTAGCAACAAGACCTTCATTTTTTTACCGCCTTATCTGGACTGACTCATTCTCCTTTGTTTCTAGGTGAACATGGGACACAATTTTGTGTAAGTGCTGAAAACTAAAACATGCTTTGTATGACCCATGAGCCCGGTTTTGTGAGAAAACCCCTGGATGAGTAACTACGTACCTCCCTATTAGTCAGCTTTCCATTTAATCCAAGAGCTTAAAACGGTTCATCCACATGAACCCATGAAAATATGTAAAAATCTCAGCCTTCTTCCCGGTTCACAACATCGGTTTCATCCTGGTCCCTCGTACCTTATCCGTTTCCTTAGTACATATATCAATCAATTTACTGACTGGTTTATTCCTTGTGAAGTAATCTGCTCTGAGTTTAGGAAAGTGTCTGACTGTGCTTATCACATTAAACATATGAACAAGTGTTCTCTTAGACCTCCTCCACCATGATTTCCTTGTTTCATTCTTACCATTTCGCACGCAGCAGCAAGTCGGCCTTTCCAATTTTGTCAGCAATTCTGCTGGTTTCCCATCACCTTTGGAGCCTCGCAAGAATCCGTTGTCGAACCCCTTCGGCTTAACATTTTCATGAGTGACTTACCAAATGTCATCTAACTATACTGCTAACTAATCCTTTTCACATTCTCTTTTCTTTCGACCTCACTTCAGTAAGATGTTTTCCTTATAGTTAAGTGGGTCTCTGCAAACGATCTCAAACTTAGTCGTAATAAAGGCCACAACAATCCTCGCTACGCGTACCACATGCAACATACAATCATTCATCATCAGAATCCCACTCAGATTTTGGCATCCTGTTATGTTATTCACTCGAGTTCAAACGAGTAAAGTTCTTACACGTAAAGATTTCCTCATGAGTAAAGTCCTGAGACAGGCTCATTTTGTTCTCAGAAATTTCTGCCCTCTCAACGCTCAACTTTTCGTTATGCTTTCCGATACTTTTTTTGTGTGCCTATTCCTGAGTACTGTTTGCAAGTCAGCAAACCCTGTTATCAGTAGTTTTCCTTCCTTATTGAAACTTGCCAACGTCACCTCACTAAGTTCTTCAGACCGCTTCGACACCTATCTTACCCTGAAGGCCCGTGACACCCCAACTTTCAAAAGCTGCAATCCAGGTAGAAACGTGAAAATCTCATCTGTACTTTTAAAGTTTTCAGCAGTCTCATTAACAGGATACTGTCAGACCTTTCCAGTATTGCTACTGTATTCTAGGTCACGATTCTGGGGTTTCACGAATTTGGGGCTATCTAGCACTGCCACTAAACTCAAAGTCAATATTCTGGGCTTACACGATTCTGGGCCCTTCTGGTATTGCCGCTAAAATCAAGGTCAAAATTTTGGGCTTTCACGATTCTGGGGTTTTCTGGTATTGCCCCACACTCAAGGTCAAGATTCTGGTCTTTCACGATTCACGGGCTTTGTGGTATCGCCACTACAGTCAATGTCACTAATCTGGGTTTTCACGATTCTGACCTCTCTGGTACTACCACTAAAGTCAAAGTCACGATTCTGGATCTATCACGATTCTCGGCTTTCTGGTATTGCCACTATGCTCAAGGTCACGATTTTCGAATTTTACGTTTCAGGGGTTATCACGATCTGGTGTTTCACACTACACTCTAGGTCATGATTCTGGGCTTCCCGCATCGTTTCATCACAAAGAAAATTACACCCCACTGGAACTCTCCCCTGCCTTCTACTGTTGCCGAACCAGTCTTAATATTTTCATGGATCGCTTGGAACATTATTAGCAATGTCCGACTCGGCTGTACGCTTTTTTTCTTCGGTAGAGTGTGGATGTTTTCATGATAGTTTCCATTCGGCACCATATATTTTATATTAAGATACACGCCATTGAAAAATATAAAGAAATTCCCCTGGTGCTATCTAGTGAGACTAATATCGTTGATCTTTATCGCTTGTTTCCAGGTGTACAGGGGCGTACCAAATTTTTACTCAATAATTAAGGAGTCACGTGGCTTGTTTGTGGCGTTTAAAAGTTTTGCTTTGTGCATTCCTTTGCTTCCTGCGAGAGAGAACTCGATAGGCCTAGATGCTGCAATGCTAATTTGGTGGCAACTGGCCTTTAAGTACAACTGCAGCACCATGCAGCGAGTGCTGCAGAAGCCGGGGCCGGGGGTGGGGGGGGGGGGGGGGTATAATCTGCTGACCCCGATCAGCGGTCGTAAAAGGAATTTTGACATTAAAAAGCTAAAATTTGCAGATATATTAGACATGTAGCACATTGAGAAAACTGATTGTGGTAGATTGATGAGAGCCCGGGCGCCTATAGTTTCATGACGTGCAAAACCCCTGCGCTAATTCGAGCTCCTATGGGTGTTTTGCCACTAAACTGGCAAACTGGCTAAGGGAATTTTCAGTAGCGACAGTAAGGGATCCCAGTGTATGAGGTTAGTGGCCCAGAGCACGACGTATATAGACAAAACCATTTGCCATAATATGCCATAGTGTAAGTTCTTTTAGT
The DNA here is from genome assembly GCA_023313725.1 of Lithobius niger. Classification (NCBI taxonomy): domain Eukaryota; kingdom Metazoa; phylum Arthropoda; class Chilopoda; order Lithobiomorpha; family Lithobiidae; genus Lithobius; species Lithobius niger. The sequence goes on from JAHWFP010024849.1 coordinate 65,921, forward strand.
GTGAAGAATGCAGAAATTAATTACAAATGGTTAAAACAAAATGCTATCCAATTTCATACGTTTTGGAACAACGCGTTCGTTTCTTTTATCATTACTACAGCAAATCTGGGGCGTGGCGTTAGAGCTACCCAGATGCATACGTAAAGATCGGTGTTGGAATGTGCGGGAAGTCCTGGATTCGAATCCCAGTCGGGGCAGTTGTGTTTTCGTTTCTTCTCTGATTAGTGTATCTTGTATTCAACACTACAAGTCTGCTCCTGGTAGCAGCAAGGATCCCACAAATTCATCCAAGCACAAATTTTTAATTTTCGAAAGTGAATAGGCCTTTCTTGGTCACAACAAAAACATAAACATAATCCAAAACATCTTGTATTATCGCAAGGCCAGTGTTTAATGTAGACTGTTTACTTTCTAGTGGTGTTGGCTTCTTTAGCTTGATTTGGTTTTCGCTTGCTTCGTATTCGAGAATTGCAGTTTAAGATGGAAGTGAAAATACACAATATAAACTAATGTACTATTTAAGCATCTCTCGTTCTGCCGCGTAGTTTTCGTCTTCAAAACTCAATTTTAAGCCTAGTAAATATTTGAAATATGTCGAATTTAATATTTCTATTTAGTCACTCCACCGTCGCTACCCCCGCGGGCCCCTCCTCCTCCTCCACTTAATGTGCTTATGGGTTTCCAGCATTCATCATACTGCTACTAAGTCTAGCATGGAAGGAAGAAATTTTAAACGAGGCTTCACTTCGCTCTGCACTTGGGAAGCTTAACATTTTTTTCTAACAATTACGTAACATTTTTCTCTAGCAATTTAGACCACCCCCACTCCGCCCCCATTCGTAACAATAGTGTAACATTTGGCGTGTCCCCCCACCTGAAAATACGTAAGAGATTTTAACGACCCCCTCCCTCCCAATTGTATGTTTTTTTTTTTGGGGGGGGGGGGTAAATTCGTTTTTACCTGGGGCGTAATAACCAGTGATTTTGAAAAAAAAAATTTAAGTTGTAAACAGAATATGTCAGAAAAATAGTTTAGCTAAAAGAATTCAGCAAAAAAATTTGTGAAAATTACTGCGTTACTTAACACTTCATCATAATCCCTCCTCCTCCGTCGTAACGAATGGTAACATATTTGCTCAACCCCCCTCTCCACTCCAGGTGTTACGTAATTTGTAATAGCTTCCATGCAGGACGAGATGTGTGGTCTTCCACGATTTGCTGTTTTGTGCTAAATCTATGTTCATTCTTTTTTTTTTAATGTAAAATGTCTGCTTGCGTTTTAATATGCTTTGCTTTTGGCCTCACCAATGTTGTGTTAATATTTGTAACGATGCTTGTCTGCTAATTTTTATGCACGTGATAACGCGGTGCTATTTACTCCCGATACATCGTTGTTAATTTTTTGCGCACCATAGTTGGCTTTCTTTTATTTAAATTTTTAATCTGGTAACCAGGGATACAAGGGTACAGGCCATAAAGCCTGTACTGGATTGTATGTAACAAAAAACTTGCACCAGGTTATACAAGCCAATCACAATTTTTAGCCGTCTTCAATTCCGCCTCCCAGACTACAAGTTCGTTACGTGATCCATTTTTACTTGATAACTTCTTCAAAAACATGATAGGATAACACGTTTTCGGTGGGAAAGCGAGCAAATGAGTAGTTATTATTCCGAAACCGTTTACATTTTACAAGTTTTAATTAGCATCTTGGCTTTTATGTAGTCCATTCCTCCCCCCCCCCCTATTTACTCCAGTCCATTTAACTCGGAAAGGGGGCTTCATTGTTTTTAGCCAGATGTCCAGTAGCAGATGCTCCAGCCTCTAACTCACTGCCCATGCCACACCCTCCACCAGTCACGAGCGCAATTACACTAAAACAATAATTAGTCAGGACGACGTTAGTCACTGCTACTGCTGTTGAGAAGAGCGCCTGACCTTCAAAGCTTTTCGGATATCACCCCTCCCCCTCCTTCCCTTCATCCCTGATGTCGAAATGGACCTAGTGATATTGTATGTTACCTAGAATCAGAGTTAAACAGTTGGAATGGACGTAGGCCTACTACGGTTGAAGGATACAGTTGAATACGTCAATAATAGAGCAATGAAATTAACGCCTTATTCACTCTCGAGTGTGTATAGCTGCAAGGTGCACTGGATATACGCGGAGGTAAAAAAAAAACATTAGAGTAGTTTGTCGAGTCAATCCAGCTGTGAGAACGTGTTTCCTGGACCTAAAAGTGCTCAATTTTGGGGATTTGATGGAAGCGGCTGCATTTTTCAGCAAGTGAAATCTTTTGTTTTCCGATTAACAATTTTAATTTTAGCTCAAGGGAGTGGGTTTTTTTTTTTTTTAGGCCTAAGAAACCTGCTCTCATATCAGTGGCTTGACAAACTATACGCTAATGTATTTACCTCCGTGATATCCAGTGAACCTTGCAGCTAGCTGAACGACTGGCTCCAAAAACGAACTCCGCACTTATCTATAAAAGATCAAACCTAGCAAAATTGCAACTTTATGTACGGAACACATCAAGAACAAAAACAGATAAGAACTCTTGATTGTATGAACTCTAAACTATTAATTGAAAATTCCGTAAAATTCTGGGGCACACATCTTGTAATTTGTTTCGTCAGTTCTTACGGTTCGGAAAGGCATCATATGTCCTATCACAGTGCATCTGAAACACTTGTCTTTATATCATTAAACTTGTAGCACACTAGTGCGTTCCGTCACGTTCCGACGACTGACGGCACCGGATGTCCAGCGCACATTGCTTCCGTTACTAATCGTTTCAGTCGGCTCGATCGAGATTTTAAATTCGATCGCGCTTAAAGTGGCAACGCAAATGAAGAAGGACTTGTAGTGACCTTGAGTAGATAATTGAATATAAAGTCGTCGTAAATTAGGGATTAATTCTCTACGCTCGAGCATGTTGACATTTAAATTCAGAAGGCAACTGAAATAGGTTCGCATCTGTATTTTGTAAGGAAAAGGCGTTGTGCGCAGGCGCGTGACGGACGGCGACGGCCGTCGACTGACGGCTGGTGCGTGCACTTCTCCGATGCGATCAGTTTTTGACTGAAAGGCTTCTGCCTCGACAATCCCGTCCGTCAGCAGAAATGTTGTCACGGAACAGGACCGAGCAGTATATGCGGCTCCTCTGTTTTATATGCTTTTAATCCAAACAGAAATATGACAGCCTGCGACGTGACGTGATGGAACGGAACAGAATAGTGTGCTACAAGCTTTAAGGATATAGAGTGTCACTGCTTCCAATAGGGTTGGTACAAAGTTCCCGAAACAATTACCAAGTCTTTGTATCGTAATTTTAAGGGAATTTGATAACAGTGTAGCGTTTCACCTTATGACTTGGTGCTCTTGATGTTTTAAACCGTAGACGGTACGAGTGCTGCAGGAGTAAGGTCCTGGTTTCACAAAGTTAGCAGCCAGACCGGGCCGGATTAAGGGTGGGTGCTTTGGGTGCTGAAGCACCGGACCAAGGCCGAAAAAGGGCGTCAAGGGTGCCTCACGGTTATGGGAAAAATAAAATAGGGTAATATTTTAAAGCAAAAATTTACTTTTACTAAAAAGTTGTACCAAACAAATTTCAATTTCTAAAAAAAAATATTGTTTTTCTTTTTTCTCTTTGCGGGACTGGGGGGGTGGGGGGAGGGGGCGGGAAAGGCCACAATGAACACCGTTTGTGGTGTATGGCGAGTCCTGCCATTACTGCCAAATAGCAGCAACTGAAAAAAAAAGCTTTGCAGGCTAATTCACTAACTTTAATCCCATTAATCACTCGGAAAATAACTTACACGTACAAATAAATAAATTTCGGCATAGCTTTTTACCACAAAGCTATTAAATTTGTCGACTGCACGTAGCGACAATAGCGACATCTTAGTTTGTCCAGAAAGGGTTCCAAGGCAGAGCGGCAGCATTCTTTTACACTGAAGGTGTCGCCCTCAGTTGACAGAAAGCAGCAACAAGGCAAATCAATCCAAGGCCCGCTGAGATAGTAGCTGCGCTATACTCCAGGCCCGTAAGCTGGCTTCTGTTTAGTGACAGACACGCTAGGAGTCGTCCAGTACCGTACGGATTGAGAACCCAAAGGAATTTGTATCTGGACTAAGTGAGTGCGTGAAAAGCCCTCAACAAGCGCCAGATCTCGCAATTTGATCGTTACCTTTACGTGTTCAAAGTTTAAAACATAAATTTTGTTCAGATACCAATCCTCATACCGTACGGTACTGGACAACTCCTGGCGTGTCTGTCCCTAAACAGACGCACGCTGACGGGCCTGGAGTGGAGCGCAGCTACTATCTCAGCGGGCCTTGAATCAATCACAACAGAGGTGCTTCCGGCGGCCATATTGTCCAGGCCAGCCACGTATGCTATTTTTCATCCAAGATCTCGCAGTAGTAGAGCCCTCGCCAGACAGACACCAGTAGCTGTTCAATTTTATAAATTGATGTTTGCATCGTTTTTTAAGATATACAGCATTTTCATATTTGAGGCAACCTGCCAGTAATATAGGACTCTAGGCATGCCTTTTTCGCACAGGAGTGAACGATTTGTTCTCACGAATCTCAGTCAGGTGAGAACTGTGGGCACCAGGTGACCGCCATGTTTCGTTTGTTTTTAACGCCTTATTCACTCCCGAGTATGTATAGCTGCAAGGTGCACTAGATATACGCGGAGGTAAAAAAAAAAACCATTAGAGTAGTTTGTCGAACGTGTTTCCTGGACCAGAAAGTGCTCAATTTTGGGGGTTTGTTGGAAACGGCTGCTTTTTTCAGCAAGTGAAATCTTTTGTTTTCCGATTAAAAATTTTTATGTTTCTTAGCTTAAGGGATTGGATTTTTTTTTTAGGCCTAAGAAACCTGCTCTATCCGCGTTTTATTCTAAAAAAATTACTGAAAAAAGTTTCAAAACTGCAAAGCCTGAAACTTCAAAGCTGCAAAACGCTTGAAGGACTGCAGATTGCGAAGGTTTAAAATGCATTGGTTCTAGTACTGTTGTAAACCCCTGTTTAAACATACTGACACTAGTATTAACAGCAGACATCGTACATCCGTCGATACTTCATTATCTGGATTGCAGAAGGGCTATACTCGCGAGCAGTTTCTCATACGACATTGCATCTGTCTCTGACGACACTGATATACAGTCCCTGAACGCCAACAGCATTAATAATGCGGATTTTTCGGAAAGAAAAATAAAACGTAACTGATTGGAATGGGTTAGAAATAGCAAAATAAGGCAATGACTTAAACAATCTTCAGTTGAAACTGAATTTGAATTGGATGTGTTCTGAACGGAACTGCATACCAGTGCGCTTAGATAGAAATGGACTGGACTTGCCGTTCACTTGATGCATATAGGTAACTGATTCAAATCTGTTGAAATGGATTTTTGCCCATCTCTGCCTGAAAGCCTCAATTTCTTCGTCAGTATTAGCTATTCCAGACTGCTTTTCCCGTCTATTGACGAAGTTTAGCTCTTTTTTTGTTGTTCTTTTTGGTTCATTTAATTTTAAACTCGTCATCGACTTGAACTTGACCCACGGTATAACCTTTGTTTTCATCTACTTTAGCTGCAGAATGGTTGCTTTTATTATCTGGTCGCACATTGTTCTTGTCAATTGACGGCGAATTAGGATTAATGCAAAAATTGGCGCCGCCAACAACCTAATGGACCAATTAATCAAATTGTGGCGCCAGCAGCGCAACAGGCCAAACGCCCCTTGGCTCCGATTTGTCTCGAGCTGCAGCGCTCTCTCTCTGGTCTCTTACGCCGAATTATCATTTATTTTAGCCGTTCTTGAACAAGACATCAATGGACTTTTCTGCTACTTTCTCCTATGTTCTTGCAGCTTTCCTTAATTCCTGAATATTTCCTTAAAGGTGTCTTTTTATCGAATGACAGGCTACAGCATCCAGCGCCGTATACCATTATTTAGTTCTATGTAGCACTTGATTTCAACAAGCGAAGGAATGCGCAAAAAAAATGTCTTTTTACACTACGAGCAAGCCGCGTGCCTCCTTAATTATTGAGTGTAGAGTTGGTGCGCCCACGTGCACCAGGGAGCAATAAATCGAGGCTAACAATATCACTGTCACTAGATGGCGCGCATCTAACAGTTCAAAATCCGTGTTTCAAAATGGTCGATGTACAGAAAAAAGCACCCGTGATGTCGTTAGGCCTAACTTTACCGCTTGCTCCCTGGTGCACGTGGACGTACCAACTTTACACCCAATAATTAAGGAGTCACTTGGCTTGTTTGTTGCGTGAAAAGAAATTTATCTGTGCGTTCCTTCGCTTGTTGAAAGTAAGGGCTAGAGAGAACTATAGATAGCGGTATATGGCAATAGATGCTATACTGTCATTTGGTGGCAATGCCCCTTTAAATCGACGTGAGCCAACTAGTATAAAAACAGGTCGTGAAAACTGATTGCAAAGGTGGTCGAAGCTTCGACCAGTCGTAGCAGTTGGATTGAAATGTATTTTAAGACCTATGGTGAAAGCAACTTGCCAGATTACAATTACTCTTAAAAGCGAGCATGTTAAATAAGACTGCATGTTAAAAAGATTGCATGGTAAAAGACTTGTATGTTAAACGTGCGTGCTTTATTGTTTTCGAAACTCTTTTTTATTCGTTTGGTACAAAATGAGACGCCATTTACGCCATTTATGAGACGCCATTTACAAATCTTTATAGGCCGATTTGTCTCTGTTATTGTTTGTAGGCCTACATTAAAGAAAAAAAATTCTCATTGCAACTGCCTTCATTCCGTATAATGCCCGGTTGGGAGACCTGGATTATAAAATAAAGTTTAAGTTTAAAGCAAAAATTTAACCGGAGAAATAACGATTCGCCATCAAGAAAAGAGTAACGCATCCTGAACTTATGTACAATATAACGCTCATTCTCATCCGTGCGCGAATTCCCCCGTCGTAATTACTTTTTCGGAGTGCAATTTGAGGATGTTTAGTAACGCAAAGTCCGAAGCACACATTGACATACCTAAAACTTAATTAACACTCACTCACACTAACTCACTAACAAAAGACCTACGTCAACAGTTGTCCTGCATTATCGTTACTTTTTTCAAGTACATATAGCCTACTTGATAATAAGTGAATTCTTGCTTTGCCCTTATTATACAAGTGCTAGATCTGGGTTACTCGTTCTCCGGATCACGATTCCAGCCGAGTCATCAGGTCACCGGGTCATTCGCATCAAGTTTTCGGCCTCTGGTCACCGTTTCAACCGGGTGGACGGGTCATTCAGATCAAATTATTGGCCTCGTCACTTTTCAACCGGTTCTCATAGGGTCATTTGGATCAAGTTGGCAGCCTTGGACACCATTTCAGTCTGGTCACAGGATTGTTCGGATAAAGATTTCGGCCTGGTCACTGTTTCAATCGGGTCATCGCGTCATTCGGATCAAGTGTTCAGCATGGTCACTTTTTCCACCGGGTAACTGGGTCATTCTGATCAAGTTTTCGGTCTGGTCACCGGGTCACTGGTCATTCGGATCAAGTTTTTGTCCTTGTCACCGGGCCTAAAATTTGGAGCCACACCCAGCCACGTGGGTACTCTCGAGTGACCTCGCAACCAAGTGACCATAACAAAAAGTCTGAAACTGTAATCAGAACATAGGCTAGTTTTATTGCAAGGTTTGAAGGGACCACCAAACAAGCTGTTTTTAAATAAAACTTAATTTCGTTATCAAAAAATTCTGCAGCAACTTTGACAATCCATCTGATCTGCTTAAATTCACTTAAATTTAATTGCTACTAACATCGTCGGGCAGTTAGTTTGTAAATTTTAGCAAACGATGAGCCTCGTGTGTTTCACCGGGTTGGGCTTGGTCACCGCATCTTTAGATCAATTCAGGTCTGTTCACAAAGTCGAAAAAACATGATTGCCAATTCTGTTTGCTACCGCTTATCCTTAGTGCGCCACCCAGTGTAACGATGGTTAGCCTTTTTACCTGCTCAGCATCATGGTTCCATTTAGCAATGTAAATAACCATGATAAAATCTGCATGTGGGGCACGACTCCGTGGGATTTAAACACGGTTGCTATTCAGTCGTGAAATATCCGCCACCATAGAGTGAAACTCGATCCGTCATTCAGGACATACCCTGGAGTGATAAGTTGGTCACCGGATACCCTGGTCTCATAGAGCTTACAGATGTATCTGGCACCATCGTTTGCAGCCTTCATGGTAAATTACTGTCAGTCAAAAGCTGGGGCGCAAACGGGTTTCACTTGGGAAAAACCTTTTTTGAAGGTCCAGCCGTTGATGCCTCGATTCGACATGAAAGGTCCCCTGCCGGCCGAGAAATTAAGGAATATTACTACAGCACTATCCGTCCTCCATAAAATCGTTAACTTCAGTGAACGAAGTGTTTGTTCTCTGACGAAGCAGCAGATTTTAAGTAGTTATCTCATACCATTCTTTGGCGTATTCTGTTACTTGTAAGGCTGTTTTGCGATTTGCTGGTTAATTGATCACGATGCAGTGATCAACTTATCAGTCAGAGCTTGTCAACTTCTGAGTTCAGGGCCAGAAAATTCAAGGTGTTTGTCATGACAGTAAAAAAAACACACACAAACATTTCAGTGGTCTCTCAGTAAACGTCTTGTTGTTAAAAAGAAAGTTTTAAAAAGGGAACAAATTCACCTGGTTCCGTAAGTTTCACCATGGTCCCTGGGAACAAGACTGCCTGAAGATATTTCGTTTATCAAGTAAACAATTTAGTAATATTTAAATTAATTTTGATTTTTACTTGAGAAAAGTAGTCAATTTCAGGCATTTATGTTTTGATGACTCCCTGGAACTCCAGGGTGAAACGTTTAAAACTGATTAGTTTTCAATTAATTCGTGGTTGAAGAGGTAAATGCCCCTGACAGTGACGATAAACCACAAGAGCATCTACGGAAACACACGATTTAATTTTCGACAAAATAAAAATTTTTGTCTTGGTCACAATAAAAGTCTAAAAAACACTTAAAAGCCCCCTGACTGGGTGGGGCACACTATGTAGGCGTCAACATCCAACATGGTGTCTCGAATATAGTGTGTCTCACCCAGTCATGGGCTTTTAAGTGTTTTTTAGACTTTTGTTGTGACCAAGACAAAAATTATTATTTTGCCGAAAATTAAATCGTGCGTTCCTGTCGATGTTCTTGTGGCTTTTCGTGACTGTCTGAAGTGAATTTTATGCATTTACGTTTAAAACTGGTTTTAAATCTAACAACTACGAAACTAATTAAAGATTACAGGATCGTGTATGGGTTTGTTTGTTTGTTTCTGGCCGCGATAAGTAGTTCCGTCTTGGAACTAGGCAGACATGACAGACCATCTTTAACCCAAGTCACGCGGTCATATGGTATTTAAAAAAAAGTATCAGAAATTAATTCATACAACTAAGGGTTAACACACTTTGCTCTATTCCCACCTTAACCCCAAGACGGCAACAGATGACTGAACGTGAAAAAACTAAGCCGCAATTCGCACTGCAAGCTTTGTTAGGGGACGCCAAGCAAAGCGAATAGCAACATCCCAGTGGTCAGTGGCCTGGTCTTCAAACCAAGGGAATGCTGGTTCAAATCCCACAACTAACCTACCTGTCATGTGATGTGGCAAAAGGATTAATATGCTTTTCTTTACAGCCACCTTAACCTCAAATCCTCCGGTGTAGCCAGACGGTAACTGTTAAAGAACGTGAAAAAAACTAAATCCCAACTCGCACTGCAAGGCTTGTGAGGGGGCCCCTGGAAACCCGAGCAAAGCGAGCAGCAACAGGCCAATGGTTAGCATCCTTGTCTCCAAACCAAGTGAATGCAAGATCGAGCCCAAGAACTGACTTAACTATCCTAAGGTTCTTGAAACGAGAGAAAGTTAAAAATGGTAAAAATCTCGCAACGTTTACATTCATTTGATGGCAAAATAACACCGTTTTATTTTAAAAACTAGTAAAATATTGCACGCTACCCTTATCAAACGAAAACGGCATCGAGGAATTTGCTTGGACTACCGTAGTAGTCGACTCTAGTAGTCAACATTTAAAAAAGTCTTCCACACATCAAAGGGATTCATAGCAGTTATATCAACAATAACAGAGTGACCAGAAACTGCCTCTTTTAAAGTTGCCTATAGAGCAGTGACATTTGCCGCCATATTGGTACCAGCTTGGCACCAGTATGGGTTTTGGAGGGCATAACTACAAGGTGCACTACATAAAAACGGAGGGAAAAACAACGCAAGAGCGGATTTCTTAGGCTTAAAATAACGTTGTTTTCTCCAACAACAAAAATCGCGCGTTTTAGGTCTAAGAAATCACTCTTCACAGCATCGGCTTCAGTATGACGCCCTTCTGTTTCTCTCTGCAGTGCCCCTTGCAGCAAACCCATTAAGGTTCCAGCATAGAGTTATATACAATAATACTACGTCGTACCACTGCTCTATTCACTGAATGACAGGCTGCAGCATAATAGCGCCGTCTACCATTATTTAGTTCTACGTTCTAGTTCGCTTGATTTCAACAAGCGAAGGAATGCGCTAAGAAATTTCTTTCTGCACAACAAACAAGCCACGTGCCGTCTTACTTATCAAATGTAAAGTTGGTGCGTCCACGTGCAGCAGGGAGCAAGCGGTCAAGGTTAACGATATCACTGTTACTAGATGGCGTCCGTCTAGCGGTGCAAAATCTGCGTTTCAAAAAGGTCGATATAAAGAAAAAAGCGCCCATGATGTCGTTAGGCTTAACTTTAACGCTTGCTCGCTGGTGCACGTGGGCCTACCAACTTTATACTCAATAATAAATAGGGATGTGCCGATTATCTCAGAGTCATATCGGTATTGCCAGTTATCGGAGGCAATTCCAATATATCGGTACCGCCGATGTACACCTCCGATGTGCCGATACACCGTATTGGATCACATATAAGCCGCACTTTTTTTTTAGATGTATATGAAAACGACGATAACTATACTAAATATTTGCCGATTTTGATGTTCAAATACACCATTTTAACCCTTTTTTCGCCAGCTTTCTAATGATGCAAACCACAAGTCATTAGCTCCACCCGTTCTGAAGTTATATATAAAAACCATTTAATTTACATTTTTCAACAAATGTGGCTTGCCAATAGATAAAGAAAACTGCTCCTTGCTGGTATTTTAGAACTAATATATCATAAAGTGCTCGTCCATTGATTAATTAATATCAACATTTTCACATCTTTACAATTGTGCAGAAAATGTTTGGCTGCATGTGCCTTTTTTGTGGGGTAAGGTCTGGGGAAAATGGCTAAAGGGAAAAAACCTTTTGTACCACAAATTTTTTTAATTTTCTCTAATATTTTTATGAGGTTACATCAAATAAAAAATTTCTTGCAGTACATCGGCAGCAGAAACTGTATCACACTTTCATTTTTTGCAAAATAATCATTATTTAGTTTTATATCGGCAGTCAATATCGGCAGTTATCGGCATTCCGTTTTAACAGTAATCGGTATCAATACATCGGCACAAAGGCTAGCACATTCCTAATAATAAATAAGAAGGCACGTGGCTTGTTTGTTGTGTAAAAATTAATTTATTTGTGTGTTCCTTCGGCTGTTGAAAGTAAGGGCTAGACGGAATTAAATAGTGGCAAATGGCTATAGATGCTGCACCTTGTCATTTGGTGGCCACCCCCCCTTTAAGTTAGCTGGTGAAGACCACTGTTCTTGGCAACGTCCAAACAATCGTAGGATGTGATCCGGAATATGTCACATTACGGTCTTCCTTTGCTCTTTCCCTTTTCCGACCAATGACGTCAACCTTTAGAAAAAAGTTTCTGTAAAAAGATGGACGGTAGCATCTTTTTCGCCCTTTTATGGGCTCTTTTCTTTGCCCACCCAAAACTTGCGCTTGGACGAAATGAATTTGGACGAACACAATAGCGTTTTGGAGAGGAGGGGAATCGGGGTAGTGGGGGGGGGGGAGATACGAATAGAGGGTGAGTGGGTGGAGATGAGACTATCACGTGATCAGATCTGATGGCTTCAGTTCCGATGATGAGTTGCGGCCTTCGTCTGTGAAATCCTCCTCATCCATGTCCGCACCCCTCTACCCTAAACCCCTCCCCATCCACGGGCTTTCTACCCCCCCCACCACCCCTCACACACACAACTCCTTCCCCGCCAGCTACACTATCCAGTTTACCCTGTTTCATGCTGTACCCCTCTCCCTTCCCCGAGTCCTACATTTGTTTCTCGTTGGGTTGAAATATCTTGTGTGGTTGGTATCGCACTGTCAATGTATTCACCCTATCGTGATTATTTGTTGTTGTTGAAGGAAGAGGCAGAATTCGGTGCCGCGGCACAAGGGTTTTACTAGCTCACGAGTTACGAAATTCTGGGCGGAGCTCATCATATTTTAACCAGTTTCACTAGCTTATATTTGGTCGGACCCCGTAATGGCAAGTCTATTTGCTGCACTGCCTGCGACCGTAAATAACTATTTGTTCCAGAAAAGAATAAAGTTTGTGCTTCTTAACTTTCTTTATTCTTTGGGTTGACGACTTAAAGGCCAGTGAATTCCGCGAAAATCTAATAATAATAATAATAATAATAATAAAAGTAACATCCGTGTGTCCGTCTGGTAACGCTGCAAATCCTCCATTTCCATACGTTTTCCCCCGAACTTAGTTTGGGCTTTCCACTAGTGTGAAACAAATTCTTTAAATCAAGTAATTAAAGAAAAACTTAATTAAGAAATATAATTTGTTTTTAAATAATAAAATGATATTTAAACGATGCCTACCCACCTTAACACCTTGTTTGTTCGTTAATGCAGCTAACTGTCTCATCATTGCTAAAATCTCATAAAATATTTCTGTGGGACATAATAATTACTCAATGTTGTGCTTACTGCTTAGTTAGCTTAGCATAGTATCATTTTAAAAGGATTGCTAGTCAGTTAGTCTCAGTGGTGCCTATCACCCACCCCCCTGGTCCAGTGCGGAGTTACCCCTTCTCCCCTAATATAAAATATAATATGGTACTCTTATATTTCCGACTTGGACTAGTGGTTGGGGTGTCACCCCCCCTTCTCAACACACTTTTAGCCATGTTATTTTCACACGCTTTATTTCCATCCTGTCATAACAGCCGAGTACTGCAATAGCATCTACTGTTCTGTGTCGTTTTCATAATAAACACATAGGTATTTTTCCAACCCCCCCCCCCTCCCCTAAAATGCCACCACCCTCCCGGGCACCACTGGTTAGTCTTATCCTGAATAAAACTTAATTATTACATGTTACTTAAATAAAACAAAAACAGTAAACTCCTTATTGAAAAAAATTACTTTGTTTCTTCCCATGTTTTAAATCAAAACTAAAGGACATCGGGTGAAGACGTTATCCAGCCCACGCTCAACGATAATGCAGACCTCAGATAAACACTGACTCTACCAATAAGGACTAAATTCATGACGTCGTAGTGACGTCAGTCAGCAGCAGTCAATCACACGGAACGCATCTTCTTACCTATCTTTAGTTTCTGTGTCAACCCGCGAACTACAGCACGACCCAGCGGTAGCGGTCGCGGCCTTAAAGGTGGCTTCAAGCGGCTCGGGACGATAGTAATATTAACCTGTGGTTATCGACAACTCACTTCTAACGAAAACTACTCACTCCACCAAAAATGACTCACACATTAAGGCCGCCCGCGAACTGAGCGACTTGGCCGCGAGACCAGGTCGCTGCAGCCAATGAGAATGCTTACCGTTTATGTAAAACCACGCACTAATCATTTTTATTGGCTGCAGCAACCTGGCCGCGCGGCCAAGTTGCTCACAGTACGCGGGCGGGCAAAATGATTATGATGTTAGCAAGGCTTTAATTAGCCTTCTTATTTCGAGCACAGGAATGGTTTTTGTGGCGCTATATCAGTACCATAGTAAGGTAATTGGAAATCCGGATCAGAATTTAAAACTGAGCCTCCCCCCCCCCCGCGATATCGGGGAGCAAAAGTTTTAAACTTGACTCCCCCCCCCCCCGAAATACCGTGACAAAATTTTCAGCTGAGG
>JAHWFP010024849.1:80120-96179 GCA_023313725.1 Lithobius niger
TAAGATGTCGATACTAATCAAAGCGTCTCATAAGCCATTTTGCAAATTCGCCAATCTCGAAAGATTCGGCTTTATTTTTTCCCGTCAAATAGGTAAGACCCCCCCAGCGTGGTGAGGCACAGAGGAATTTGTCCCCTTATGGCGATTATTGGTACGTGCGACGGCTCCTCAACACCAATACCACAGGGCACAGTTAAGGGACTAGCAAGCAAAGTAACGTGGGGCCATGCTACAGGTTGGGTAATTCCAAATTAAAACCTAGTAGATGGAATAAGGCGCAAAGTCGTGGTTCAGTTCTAGTGATGTTTAATTATTAATTCGAGCGATGATCAGCTCAGGCTAGCCTGATTTATGGGGGCGACTCTTGCTTTGGCTTAGGGCCTTAAATGCGGTAATGCCAAAAATGAAAGGCTTACTCGGGGTAGGTCAGAATTATGGTGGATTTGGGGTTATTATTTAGTTTGAATGGCATTTTGCAGTTTCGGGGTTGGAGTGAAACACAGGCAGCAGGTTTGGTCCAGTTTGAATTTAAGTTGGGGGAATCGGGACAAAAAGGGAAATATTTCTAATTAAAAAAGCCGAAATTACCTGTGGAGGGATGAATTCTATTTCGATTCGTACTTCATTGTTGGGAGCACCGGGCAGAAGGCCAAGAGAGCTCAAGCCATTACAATTGATATCTTATTCTAATTACAGGCAATTTGCATGCTTTATATTATTACAATAATTGGTCACATAACATCATCTCAACTAACAATGAATTTTGAAGTGACAATGGTCGTTACAATATGACGTCATTTGTACATTTGGTACATTTGGCTTGGCACATTTATAATTATATAATTTAATTTGTAACTCTAAAAGTCCCTATTGAAACACGTTAGATCGGTCCCCATTAGTTCAGTCCGAGTTTTCAGAGGGCGCCACGTGTTCAATCTGATAATTTTTGCTCATTTTTCAGCCCAAATCTAAAGTAAACTAAATTACAACTAAGGTAGGCTAAATAATAATTAAAATCAAGCTAGTTTCGTTTCGTTTAGTTTAATTTTAGGCTAAACACTGAGTAGAAATACCAACATAAAACACATGGCGCCCTCTATAAACTAAGACTGAACTAATATAACTGTATCCAAGACGTTTCAGTATGGGTCTCAGTCAAAAATTCTCCTCCCCAACCCTATAAATTCTTGATTTCACCAATGATGTCATGGGCAACTTCGGTGGGGTTGCATAATTTCACCGTTTGAGATCCGGAATTAAATTCGCAACACTCTTTGGCTCCCCTTTTACTACGGCCCTGGCTATTATACACTAGAGAGAAATCTGGGGGGAGCCAGTTGGAGAATAATTCTTTCTGTAATAGCCGTAAAAATAGTTTGTTCCGTCTGTCTCGAATATTCTAGAAATTAAAAAAAAAGCATCAAGAAACAAAACATATATTAGTTATTATTCTTTTTACTTCCAGTAAAACATATAGAAAGTTACGAGAATTTATGTTGAAAACCTCTATCTCTGTACTAATGTCCCCTGACACCTCAGAGTAGTATTTCCTCACCCCTCCATAACAGGGAAACAAGTGCAAGACAGTGCACAATAGTGCACAATAGTGTAGAATATCATCCTGATCCACTCAATTGCGGCTTCTGAACCTGGCAATTTTTTTTACACCCAGGTGCCTATTATTTTAATAATAGGCCGGATTTTTTTTTAACCTGTGGGACCTCACTATTATGCAGCGAGAGGAGGCTCAAGTTGAGCGTTTATTCAGTGTAGCCTGAGATTGTGCTAAACCACGTGCACTGGACTCTTGTGAACACGTGACACACGACAATGGTTGATGAGATGGGCGTATACGTAGAGATAAAACTTTCGCTAAAACCAGGCAGTAGGCCTTGGGTGGCAACTTGGTTATCGTAGCGCACATGGAAGATGTTTAGACCCGGATGGGATGAACCCACACAAAGCTGATTACGCCAAGATGATGTTTCGTGCCTTGATTTTGCAGTTATACGATATCAGGTGTGTATTAATTGGAATAGGAACGTGCAGTACCGAACTCTTGATTCAGCATGTTCGACCGTTTGATCTTATCCACGTGGTTCCCTTTTAGTCGTAACCAGTGCCTATAGGCCTAATTGGATAAGCATCATAACCATAAGCATCATATTGTGCGCGCAGCGTATCTTGAGTCCTGCAGGTATTTTACGAGCGTCTACATCTTCCTGGAGGGAGCGGCGTTAATCGACGGCCGCCATTGCTTTTGTAACCATCTAGGATATCAACAAGGTGCTCTGCTATCGAAAACATACAATCGATTATCTGTATTCGTTCTGGGGCGAACTCAAGATAGGCCGCGGACACTATAGACCTATAATCCAACGAATTTACTGAATGAGCTATAATCACATGAAAATCCGGATTTTTTTTTAATTCCTCATAAAGAGCTAGGTCATATGACAGGTCGTAAGCTATAACAGAACTCTAGTTAGATTAGATTGGATTCTATATTAGTTTTATTCGGGAGTGGTAACACAAACTGTTTTTCTGCCTCACCCAAGAAGGAAACTAGTTTTAACTACACATAGTTAAAGAACTACACACTGTTCAAGCCACATACAATAAAAGCTAAATAAACAATCACTTATACGTCCAAATAGTAAGCAACTAATCTATAACTGTAAACCATGAAATCGAACCCAGGACCTTTGAAACCAAAGGCCAAGGTCCTACCGTTGAGCCAGACTGACACGGCCTATATGGTTTAAGTCCTATTTACGTTTCTAACGTAAATAGGTTTGCATCTGTTTTTAGTGTCTACAAATAGTTACAATACTTATTTCACATTCTAATGCTGTGAGTGTTACATCATAACTTGCAGGACAATCAATCCTACTTTGAGTAATGGAGAGTTAAAGAGCCCTTATCCTCATATATTGTTTCTGGAAATTTTATTGGTTCCTTGCATACAGGCGACACTATTTTTTTTTCTTTTGTGTTTAGAGGTGTGGACTGCGTAATGTCACGTTTTATGCCGTTGTTTGCCGATCCCTTGTGACGACTTCCGTGCATCGGCACTGAATCGGCATCGAAACGATATCGGCCGGTTTGTTCTAGCGAGGGTGTTGAGGGCGTTTTTCCGACCCGATTTCTCAGGCTCAGCGATGCACGTGACTGCCAGAGGGCGAGACGTTTAGGGCGGGGTTGAGGTGGCCACGTGGCTCAGCCCGGCACGCGTCCAGTCCACCCATTGTTGCTGGTGGCGGCAAGCTCTGTGGCCTGTGAGGCTTCAGCAAAATGAACTGCTAGCCGCGTCACAATGACAAAAGGGGAAGTGCAGGGGAGCGGGTGGCTTGGGAAGGATGACGAAAACTTACAAAGACTCGAACCCTTATCATCAAAGGATTCTTTCTCCATTGAGTTAGCTTAACCCTTCAAATTCAAATACTAATGTGAAAAAGACCCTAAAAACGTGCGTCTTAACAAAATACTCACTTAGGGCTAGGCCTAAAAGTGTGGCTTGCTTATTTACCCTGAGTTTTCCAGATTTTTGTGTGAAAAATTTGAGAATTCCCTGAATTTTTCCTGAGTTTCAAATGTGGTTTAAATTCCCTGAGGTTACCAGGTTGTCCAGGTTGGTGGAAACCCTGAGTGAGTTTCAGGAAGATCTGGTTCGTGGAGATATTGGGATGTTTACCTTCACCCTCCTCCTCCACAGTTCTGATTGCGTACTGCTATCGGTACCATGTGTGCTCGATTTATGTAAGCTCATACAGCACGTAAAAATATAACATAGGCCTAATGAAAGATTTTACTGTAGAAATGGATTAGAACTGTAGTGTTTGTATGCGAAATAGAATCATTGGTAGCTACACGTAGGTTAACCAACGAGGTAGAGTTGGTTCTTCCACCAATCACAAGTGGCACAGCCAAGACTTATTGTTGCCAGAAGCCCCGAGATGGCGTTGGTTATGCTGATTACGTCAACAGCATATTGTTTGAATCAACTATCTTGATGGTCTCTGTCACGTGACGCAAGTAAGACAGAATTTCATTTAGTAGGCCTAGCAAAATTCTAAACTAATACGATATATCAGGATCATTGCTCGTCACCTAAAAGTATTAGAAAACAGAAACGAACTCGTTTGATGCTTCAGGTAAGGTTTAACTGATCCGAAGTCAAAACAGCAAAGGGGAAACAAACTTTCCTGTAAGGTTTCAGACATATAGCCTACTGCAGTGTTACTGTACTGTTTAGTCCACGTGAAACCTTACTGCAGTACTGAAATGTTTTTACAATTTTTACTTTCTCACACGATTTATCAGCTAATGATTGGTGCATTCTACTTGGCTAAACGACATCGCTGGAAAATGTTAAAAAACTAATCGTCTTAGTGGGCTTAGCACAGCTCTACAGGTAATTCGGGGTTCATGCGAGTCCTTAAAAACCTGGAAATGTCCTGGAAAGTAATAATGAAATTCCATGCCTGGAAAAGTGCTTGGAAATCTTGAAAAATGATATATGCATCATCAGTAGGGTGATGACCATAAAGTAGACGACGTGACTGAAGAACACTGACAAAATTTAGCCAAGAAAGTAGTCGAGTGTATAGCTTCACATTATTCCTTGTTTGTTTGGGCATGAAAAGTTTTGAAATTTGGCTCTGGCTTTAATTGTATTTACGTGTATAATGGTTGGATACAGCAATAAGGTTTCACGTCCAGACTAAACAGTACAGCAACACTGCAGCATCTGAAACCATGACACGGAAAGGTCTATATACGTTATGCGCTGCTACCAGAAACGTAATCGATGCCTTCGTCATTTGGCGGCGTAAAAAGCATTTTCGCTACGCATCTTATAGACTACGAAGCGTATGATTAGCGACGGTAGGGACCTCTACTTAAACAAGAAACCAACCGAACTAGGCGGCATTGCAAATTGGGCTGTTTCTTTATGTCTTTAGCATTGGAACGAGTGAACAGAGCGGAAGGAACAGAGAAAGGTTTTTCTTCGCTCGTTTTCTCCCGCTGTTTGCCGCTGCCTTTAAAACCTTCCCAATTGTTTTTACAGCAGCTATTCCGTCAGGGAAACGCTTCAAATGCGGTGGTAAGAGGCACTTGGCGCGGCAAGGGGTCGGACCGAGGAGATCGAGGCTGGAGCATCAGCGTCGTTTCAACGGGCGAATGACGAGGAACGCAGGCGCCATTTGCCGCTTGGGGAAAACGACTTGACGTCACAACTGTGGCCCTCCGGGCGAAAAACAAGCAGAGGCAAATACGGCACTATAGCAAA
Organism: Lithobius niger; assembly: GCA_023313725.1. Lineage (NCBI taxonomy): Eukaryota > Metazoa > Arthropoda > Chilopoda > Lithobiomorpha > Lithobiidae > Lithobius > Lithobius niger. The sequence goes on from JAHWFP010024849.1 coordinate 85,414, forward strand.
AGATATAAAATGTCTTTCGAACATTGAACTGCATTGGGAAATGGGAAGGTCGTGCGCCTTTTCTCCCCCCGTTCTTTTCTGCAGTCAATGGACTTGCTGGAAGTGAACGAAGGTTTTCACCAGAGATTCAGCTTTATCGTTCGTCGAAATCTCATCGTTTATGCAGAAAGTTCACTGTTTGTTAGAAGGAAAAGAGCTGCCGTAGCGCAACGACATTATAATGCAAAAATATTCGACTTTTCGGTGACAGTACGATACCGGTACAAAAACCGGCTTGCGGATATTGACCGAGTGGAATCGGTTCAGCGCCGCTACACTAAGTCGATCCCTGGACTACATAATAATCCATATTGTGAACGGCTTCGGATGTTGGGTCTGGAAACTCTTGAGTTGCGCCGTTTAAAGGGATATACCTCCCAGCGCCATTTTTCTCGATCCTCCACATCAAGTACGGCCCCAAACGTCTATTTATTTACAGTTAGTATTTCCCTTGCTAAAAATCCGTTTTAAAATGTGGCGTCTAGGAGATTTTCTGTTGAATATTACTAACTTTATTTACGTTCGTCCCGAACATAAATGATGCATCGCGCGCCTACAATGACCTTGGAAGTTTTATCTGTGTGTGCGCAGTATTCATTTTAATCGTTTGCTAGTAATTACTATGAGATCAAAAATCTAGAAGGCTAATGTAGTAAAAATTAAAATTAATTATTCCAATAGATCGCCCAAGCAAAATTATAAGACACTATTCTAGAAAATCATAAATTGTGATTTAATAATAATAATAATAATAAAAGCTTTACCACGCAATGCGCAGAAGGAAGACGGAAGGGGGGTGAGCCACTAACACCGTTCCTAGAAGGTTTGGTGGGGGGAGTAATTAAACAAGGAAGGGGCGTTTAAGAAAACCGTTGAGGGATTCGCGACCCAACAGCCGTCGGAAAGAAGTGGCCGTAACCGCGTTGACAGTCTCACAACTCAGGGCATTCCAAATTTTGACCACACGCACCGAAAAAAAATTTTTTCGACAGTCAAGATGTGCACTGGGAACAGTCAATTTCCATTGATGTCCACGAGTTCGGTTAATACTCGGTGCAAGATCGAAAAATGGTAAATGGACGTCAGTGTGCTGGTGTAAAATCTGATAGACGAGGATAAGATCAAAGTGCAGCCTACGCAGCTCGAGGAGTTCAAGCCCAAGTTGGCGATCCATGTATGGGACATCACATTTTAAAATACAAGAATCATTCCGGTTTTTGACGACACAATCAATGGGTTCACGCTGGCTGGACTATTACGCGCAATGCCAATTGAGACAGTAGCTGTGTTTTATGCTGCGAGGAGCGAAGCTACCGTCTCAGTTAACCTTAGCTGTGGTAAATATGCGGATGTGATCGTCGCGTGGGTGTTCTGAGGCAGGCGGAAGGTTATAAGGCAGGCGGTATGTTGCTTTAAGGGCTGATCTTGCCTTGGTGTACCTCATTTTAAACGATGCGCCAGCGGCTTGTCTAGCTTTTTCTGAGTTGGTTGGGAACACAAAAACCCGTGGCCACTCTCTTAAATTGAAGCTACCACCATTCCGTCTTGATTGTAGGAAGTTTTTTTTCTCGGCCCGGGTGGCACCTGTCTGGAATGCACTGACGGAAGACATTGTCTCGGCTCGCTCGCTACAGACTTTCAAGCGTAAACTTAATAATTTTAATCTTCAACCCTTTTTAATCCCGTCCAGTTTTATCGTTTTAGTACATTTTCATCTGCCTTATGTTGTTAATCTTTTAATGTGTCAATGATCAGTTGTTCCACAACCTTGTTTAAAATGTAGTTGGGTGTCAGTGGCACTAGATGTTGCCCTTCCCATCCACCCTGGTTCCTAGAGATGAACAGGAAACTATTATTATTATTATTTTTATTATTATAAAATTTAACTATATCCTACGTGGCAACAGCAAAATTTCATGAAAGATGAAGTGGAAAATGAACTCTATTATTCCATAGAAAATTCTGTGTGTAATGTCACACAGTAAGTAAAAAAAAAAAAAATGTGGGGTGAACCACAGCAACAAGAGAAGAAAAAACATTAACTTCAGTTCATACTCGAGGTGATTCTTCACAACGAAGCAATTTCTGAAGCGATTTGAATTTTTTTCTTAATCCAGTTACTTCAGGCTTATTTTGTTTTGTTCGTCAAAGTATGAACGATTTGCCCAACGTTACTGGTGCTTTTTCATTCCACATAACCAGCATAAAAGTATTTATCGCCACTTTGGTCTCCTTATCTCTCTAAGGACATTGATCATGTCGATTCTGTACAAGCGTTCGTTCACCAAGCGTTTGCCAGCTCTCTCCCATCTGAGTTATATTGAACGACAAGATGTCTTAAAGGGAGACAACACTTGTATTACGAAGGGTGAAGGGTGATTTGGCCGCTACATACTCCTTACTTTATGAGTAATACAATATTAACTACAGTCGTTTCTTTTATGTCCGCGCCTGTGTAATTACCAGGGGATATCTCTTACACTTGTGGAACTCCCGTTTTCACGTGACTGCAGAAAGTATTTTTTTTTTCGGTACTGTGTGGTAAATATTTGGAATGTGTTACCAAATTGGATCATTCAAGGATTAACCTAAAATGTTAAACGTCTATAATAACCATACTAGTCTTTTACAATACCAATTTAGATTTTTTTTGCCTGTATTACACAAAGTTATTGTAATTTTACCAACACTAATTCAAATTTTTTTTGTAAAAATTCGATTTTAGGAAAACTTGTAATTATATATGTTTATAATTATAATATATTAAGTTATTGTTTAGTGCACATACAAGCTTTTGCTTCGTGCATTTATTGACTGTGTTATATATACATCCAACTGAATAAAAAGTATATATTATTAATATATTATTATTTCCTATTGTTATTAATTATTACTTTTTTTTAAATTTTGCTTTATTGTTTCTTCACTTGTCGACGCTCACTGTGAGCCTGTAAATTAACGATCAATCAAAGAGCCTATCGAGTTTACAAATCAATAACCAATTGATTACTCATAAATCAATAAACTCTGTTAATGAGTTTCGGGGTTTTGGGCTCTGAAATATGCGGAAAAGCACAATTTTTAATATGAAATTTTGGTTGGCTCATGAAAAGAAAGAAACAAAATATGTTTAGAAAATTTAATCAGAATGAATGCGCAACAACAAAAAAACTTTACACCCAAAACGACGTAGTCGAGTGCAAGTGCTAAGTACTGGTTTTTTGTAGTTAAGAAACGAGTATAATGCCGCTTTAACTTTTCTATCTGGAAAACAATGGACACCGATTCATCCTTGGCATCAATTTGAACACTTCAAAAATTGTGCAGCTTTAAATTTATTTGGCAGTTATTTAGCAAACCATCTACATATTTATATGACAATCCAAGGTGGTGTTAAAGAAAAATGCTCATACTTACGTAAGCCTTAAAACTAACCGCTTTTCCAAGTCAAGCGCTGAGAGCTTATCAAAGTCGTAGACTGGGTTGACATTACCGAAGTAATAGTAGCAATTTTATGTGTTTGCTCAGTCGGGAGAACATGTTCCGGCTAAAAGCCCTAATGCTGGATTATTGGGTCGGGAAATGGAGTGGCGGGTGGGTGGTTTTAATGGTTATGGATAGTTCAGTTGCAATGCAAATAGGGCTGGCTGCCTTGCACTATGGTGGGTTTTCCTCCTTTGTGTGCCTTCTGCATGACCCAATCCCTTGATGGCCTGTGACGTCATAGCTCCAGCGCCACAAAACTGCCGGGCGTGGTCACCTTGTGCTATAGACTCCCGAACGCGTACCCAACCACACGAATTGCACGCCAGCTTGGAATATGCCATTTCCGTAATGGGTGCGTTCGTGAAGTCTTTTCAACTACTACATGGCTTCGTTTTCGTTGTAGGTTCTAGGTGAGATTTCTGGGCCATTACGCAAAGGAGAAAGTTGAGTATCCGGTTTTGGGTTCTGGAATTCGGGAGACAGAAATTTACAGAAACCGATTAAGAAAAAGGGTGGACAATAGGGTGGAGTGTAGAAACCTTTTTGGAAATTCCTCATTGGCAGGGTGTGAAAAAGTTGCTCTTGGACATTATTATCACATACGCAAAAATTTCGTCACTCTGGGATAACGTCTTGAGGGGGCGAGGGATAATCGTCTAACTGGAAAATCGCATAATTGGAAGAACGTGTACCAGAACGGTATAATGGAAAGTCGTTTAACAGGAAATTCGTATAATGGAAAATCGTCTAATGTCCCTGCCTCGCTCGCGCTGCTGCGCTTGCTGCGGCTATACATATAAACTCAGAAACCGCAGTAAGACGTTTATCCAGTTAGACGTTTATCCATTGTACGATTATCCATAATACGATATTCCGTTCAGATGATTTTCCATTAGACGATATTCCGTTTAGACGATTTTTTTTACAGATTTTTTATTTATGCAGATATTAGACGATTTTCCACTTAGACGATCGTCCGACGCCCCGTCTTTTGGGGTGCCCAAGGACATTCAAGTTTAACATTGCACGGCAATGGGCGGAACTGCTGAAAAAGGCGAAAACGATGATTTGACTGGTTTTAAGTTTAATTTTAGTATTGTCTGATTTGAAACACTTACAGACTAAGAAAGGTAGCCGTAACCCCCCCCCAAAAAAATTGTTTTCTGTGCATTACTGGAAGTAGTAGTTATGGGTCAAAATTGGTGGACCAAAGAGGTCATTTTGGCCAATTTTTGATGCTAAATTATTCTCACAGTTTTTAAGAAAAATAAAATTCTTTGTAATTATGGCACGCTAACGTAGTTTCTGAGAAAATCGAACGAGACACACTTCAAAATTTGATTTTAAAAGAGTCAAATCATTATTTTTTTGCCTTTTTCGCCGTTCCGCCCATTGCCGCACAATGTTAAACTTGAAGGTCCTTGGGGCACCTCAAGACGTGATTCTAGATTGATGAAAATTTTTGTGTGTGATAATAATGCCCAAGAGCAAATTTTCCGCTCCCTGCCAATGAGGAATTCCCCCCCCCCAAAAAAAAAAGTTTCTACACTCCACCCTAGTCCATTGTTTTGTTTACAGACTTCAAGTTATCTGACAGCCTATATATCACCATTGTGTGCGGACCCTGCAAAAAAATCGTTCTGACATTTACCAAAGGAATTCTCACTGATCGAAGCTTAAACTGAAAGCGATTTGATGGAACTAAGTTAAGTTATATCTGAAACAAAACTCACAAGGGTGAAAGAGCCCGCCAAATTTCAGCCAATCAAAGTAGTGATATCAGAACAAAAATGGCTACCACCAAGTTGCTACATTGGTTGCGAAGCTAATCCCACCTTCCATTAGATCAAAGGCGAAGTCAAAAACCTGACCATTGATATAACCCGTTAACTAATGAAGCGATTAACGCTCGCAAGAAAATGCTTTGTACCCTTTGATTAAAGAATGATAATTATTTTGATGCCGTTTTCCCAACATACATGAAAATAGCATTGCAAATGATTTGTAACCTTTTTTAGTTAATGCCTCCAATTCTCAAACCATAAAAGGCACATATCGGAGTTAAAAGTGTCTGGAATACCAAATTTAGTCGCGTCTGTCGCATACATCTTTTTTATATGAGCGGAATTAGTAAATAGTAAGTATATAGTAGCCAGTAGCCAGTAATCAGTAATCAGTGGCCAGTAGCTAGTAGGTAGTAATCAGTAATCAGCTGAAATCAACGATCTTCACGCACTTTATCATATTGAAACATCTATGCACTTGGTTCAAATACAACTAATGATTGTCTGGGAACAAAGACTACCATTTTCAACAATTTCAAGCTGTTTCGCCGCATAGGTATTTTAACCCCACCATCGTGAGAGTTTCTGTTAATGTACGAAAGCGAGAAAGAACGAATGCGTTTATTGGGGCTGCAGCCCGAAGCTATGCGCCCACCCTAAGTAAATCAGTAACAAAGATAGTGGCCGCCATGCAACAATGCTGGAATTTCACCAATGACTTTCTTCGGGGGGTCCGACAAAGGCTTGAGTAGTGTGCTTGAATTACTGATTTACTGATTTACCCTTGATTTACTGATTTACCTTTGATTTACTGATTTACCTTTGATTTACGAGTGATTTACTGATTTACACTGATTTACTGATTTACAATGATTTCCTGATTTAGGATGATTTACTGATTTACACGATTTACAGTGATTTACTCTTGATTTACACTTGATTTACTGATTTACCAGTGATTTACTGATTTGCTTCTGATTTATTGATTTACAATGATTTCCTGATTTACTGATTTACACGATTTACAGTGATTTACTCTTGATTTACCAATGATTTACTGATTTGCTTCTGATTTATTGATTTACAATGATTTACTGATTTACACGATTTACAGTGATTGATTGATTTACCAGTGATTTACTGATTTATTGATTTACAAATCTGTAAATCAGACGGTTGTCATGATTTACAGTGTACGCTTGTCGGACCCCTCGACTTTCTTACAATGAAGTATGACAGTTGAACTTGGTGGGTGTCCTTGGATAATAGTAATAGCTGTGTTTGTCTTCTTTTATTTTTTTGTTAAACGAAGACATTGAACACTTTCGTCAGCTCACTGAATAACTCAGCGACCTCATCAAAGTAGTTCTTAAATGCGTGGTGAATTTTCTGCTACCTCAGCGTGACATCACCAATGAAGCATCGATCTCATAGAATGAAGGCGCTCGTTTTACTGGGTGGCGATTATTGGTTCGTGTAACGGCTCCTCAACATCAACACCACAGGTAAGGGACTAGCAGGCGGCAACGTTACGTGGGGGGGGGGGGGCATGCTACAGGTTGGGGTTATTCCAAATTAAAAACCTAGCTGATGAAATAAGGCACCAAGTCATGGTTTGTTCTAGTGATGTTTTAATTATTAATTTGAGCGATGAGCTCAAGCTTGCCTGATTTTTAGGGGCGATTCTTCCTTTAGCTTAGGGCCTTAAATGGAATGCCATAAATGTTAGACTTACTCAGGTTCAGTGAGGATGATGATAGAGTTTGATCTATTATTTGCTTAGAATGGTTCCAATTTAAGTTGGAAGAATTGGGACAAAAAGGGAAACATTTCTAATTAACATGCCGAGATTACCTTTGGATGTGGCATGATGGAGGATTCGTGGCGGAATGAATTCTAGATTAACACCTAATTGTTGGGAACACCAAGCCGAAGACCAAACGAGCTTGAGCCATTACAACTGATGTCAAACCTTAAGTATAGGCACTTCATACGCTATATATTGCAATTCGGTTTTTGGTTTCAAAGGTTGTGATGGTTTCAATTTCCCGCTGATGCAGTCTGACATTTAAGTCCGAAAAGCAGAGTAATTAGGTTTGTGCCCGTATTTATTCAACAATACAGTATTACGCCTCCACGAAGTCAGAACGCTACATAGTAAGGGACTGAAGTAGGAACATACGTTTGCAGTGTTAACAGTTTCAAAATTGAACTGCAGGCTAGTCTTCCGTTCTGTGAATTAAAATTAATTAATCAACAGTAAATTACAAGGTGAATGAAAATTCAGTCGGCACAATCTACACTAATCTTAGAAAGAAAGAAACGGTGTTTTTGGTAGGTTATGGGTTTCAGTGCTATTATAGGAAGGACAGACTTTTTTATAAGGAAGTTAACTGATAAGCTTGTCACACACAATATCATCCAAACACAAGTTTAATTTCTGCCAATTCGTGCAATTGGGCCTTGTTCAGAATTACAAGAAATTAGGAAAAAAGTCTAGCTTCTTTGCAAGATTGTAGTGGGGCAATGCGTGACGACATTCTCCACCACTCGGTAATGAAGTTTACGTAAATAGTACCCTTAGCGAAGAACAACTGCAGGTCAGCCATCTTTATAGGCGCCTGTTAACCATTTCGATAGCGTTGCCCATATTCTAAACACAGCATCCACGTTCCAGATTCTCCGTCATTCAATTGGCTGATATGGGCCACGTGATCTCGTTTTAGTTAAGAAAATTCGCGGTGCTGCTGCAAAGTGTCGTTGCTTTTTTTATTTTACCGCTATTTTCTTTATATTGCTTGAAGATTCTACGGTGCTGCATCTAGGAGTTGAAAAGGTGAAAAGGTGCCTTTAAACGGAGGATTCGGTGGGAAAAAATACCTCCTGCACTCCTGCAGTCGATGAATACTATGCCTCAGGTGTGACGTCACACTAAGGAATCGGGAAATTGGTGAGTTGGTCTTGAGCGCCGAGTTCTTCGGTGAGGTTATGAAACTGCTCATTAATCGGATTGATCTATTTTAGCCGGGCACATTCAGGCGAACAATGTTCGAAATATTAAATGACACAGCGCCGTTTAATGTGTTTCGATTTCTTTGGCACGGGAAAATTTTATCTGATCAGCACTCACAAGAGGACAGAGGTTTTGATACAGCGCGAGTGTTATCCACGTCGTCATGACGTGATCTGTCATTGGAGCCACGCCCAGCCATTCCAAGTAATAACCTTTCCTCCGGGATTTGGTGTCATTCATTATTCACTTCAACCATACGTTGGCAATTAATGCCCTTTGCTTGTCATTGTAGTGCCTCTTGTTTAAAGAGGAGAACAAACGCTTCATCGTCAGTGTCGCTTGTTGGGCTTGTTGGGCATCGTCAGTGTCGCTTGCTTAGAAGTTGAAAACGACTTGCTTGGTATCAGCTAGGACGATGTATGGTAAACTGCGTTATACCGGACTAAGGTTCTACTACAATACCGGCCGGATCTTGAATAAAAAATAGCGTACGAGACAGGGTTGGCCACTATGGCCGCCGAAACTGATGCGATTGATTTGTCTTGCTGCCGCATTTTGTCAACCGAGGGCGACACCTTCCGTACAAAAATGCTGCTTTTCTTGAAACAATCTCAGGATAAACGAGCGTGTCACATGTTACTGAAGAGCTATGTGTAGTCGAGAAATTCAAAAACTGTTGTGGCAAAAATACGGAAATTTATTTATTTGTACATGTGAGCTATTTTCCGGTTGATTACTGGGATTAAGTTAGTAAATTACTAAGCTTTATGTCAGTTGCCGCTATTTGACAGTAGATGGCGGGATTCTCCGTACAGAAATTCACCGATATGATTGCTAGTCAATCCCCGAACAGATCTCGAACGAATGAAATGAGCCTCTCATGGCGGCCATTTTGTCTACCCCCCCCCCCCATACCGTTGTAGGTCGGGCCGGATAATTTATTGGCCATAACCGGACAAGCAGATTCACGATTTAAGGTGGTCCATCTGTGATACTTCCGCTTTGAGACTATGGGATGGAAGCCACCATTATACCTAGGATGATAATGGTGGACAAGCAATTCGGCTGCCGCCATTGAGAACCTAAGTCCGACGAGTAAAGCAACACTCGCCGGCTTCAAATGACTGTAAAGCGGTTTCCTAAATAATTCACTTTAGAGGCAAACGTTTGTACAAATATTCCAATCGCTGTTTTCTTTTAGAAATTGATGTTTGCATCGTTTTTAAGTTGTACAGCGTTTTCACATTTGTAGCAACCTTCCTCTAATATAAAATTTGCGTTGCCTTCGTCGCACAGCACGGGAGTGATTACGACCATAGAGTTAGATATATTATATTGTTACACCAGAGAGGGAACATTCGCTTCAAAGCCTGTCCGTGCGTAATCACCGCCGCCAGGAGCTAGGTCGGCGCCACGGTCGATTTGAGAACGACTTCATTCGGACTAGAGGTGTGCGCTCCCAACAGCCAAATCAAACGAAACTTATGCCGCCGCTGGCTGATTCGGACCTGTCATCGCGTTTACGTGTTAGTGTCTAAGACTTACTAAAAAATAAGGTATACATTTATTTATGCTTTCGAAATAACTGAACTACTTGGAACTCGAAACAAAATTTGGCAAATTGGAAACATGCTTCATTGTGATGTGCTTCATTGCTTTACATGCTAAAAATGAAAATAAAATAAGTTGGATTATTTCATTTTGCAACAGCAAATGTGAAGTGGAACAGTAGAGCAAAGGGAGGGAGCGGGGTAGTAAGGGGCAGCCCCCTCCCCCCCCCCCTCCGGCCCCCTAAAAAAACTAACAAAACGAGCCGAGTGGGGATAAAAATCACGTAAAACGGTTATTTGCTATTTTCTCAAAACTTTGATGCCATACATGACGTATAGGACCAGTCATTATTTATCGCCGGGGGAGGGTGTCATCAAGTTTTTGGACCCTGTCAAGGAAGATCGTAAATTTTTCAAATGCAATCAAGTGGGAGGGGGGAGGGTTCAAAAACAGATTGACCAACTGGAAGATAAAGTCATTTTTGGACCTCAAAAATGGCACTTTCAGCAGTCAAAATTTCTAAAAACGCTTTACCCTCACCATGATCTCAGTGTTCACAAGGTTTTGAAGCTGTTAGTATCATTACTGCAAGTATAGTTTTTAGAAAGAACTTAGAAAAGCCTTGGCACCTCCTGGTTTCTTGGCTTCTTCGGTCTTTCAGGTGCTAACTATGTTACCAAAAGAGCATGATCATACTTATTGTATGAATCTCGACAAGAGATGGGTGTAAGGAACGTTTTATAGAACATGTTTAATCCAACATGTCTTTTCGTTAAAAACGAGACACTCTGTCGGTGTGGGGAGCTATTTATTTATTTGGCTACAGCACTTATCTTGGCTACAAGAATCATCTGCAGACAGTCGCAATTGGTATACGAAAAGCGAGTTTTTTT
>JAHWFP010024850.1:289-36698 GCA_023313725.1 Lithobius niger
TGCCCATGAACAGCACGTGTGCTTGCCGTTCCGGAGGGGCTTGCAATTGTAATCATTGATTCTTACTTAGCTGCTTCTGATATTTTTTCTTTCCTATTACTACAAAGGTAATAGGATACATTGTGAAGAGGATGTGGTCGCCCACTCGGTATCACCGTCTAGCATGTTCAGTCGTTACATGAATTGTGCGCTGACAGAGAACAATTCGTGAGCAGGAGAGACAGGTGCACAGCATGTTCGGAGTGTATCTTCCAGAAAGCCTGGGCGATAGTTTGCAGGTTACTTAAATTACTCTTCATCAATAAAATTAGTTAAAATGATGATTTTTTGCATTAGTTTGGGTAGAAACATTGTGACCTTTTGGTCATGGCATGAGTGTATAGATTGACATGATTTAAGGTTTCTCGTAACTTTCGGCTGTCGTTAAGGAGCAGTCTAGTAATGTATTTACAGTCTACTGAATGGCGCCACCATCGTGTTTGTATGCAAAGTAACTCACTTGTCACAACCTTTGCAACTCCCCCCCCCCGGGGGAGGGTTTGGGAGAGGTCGAACCATCTCCCCCTTCGTTACCGATGAAGAGGGTAATAATTTGGAAAAATTCGATATTTTCGTGACATCATGGAATTACTCCAAATTTATCCTAATTCCTAATGACTTTTTTAAAAACTCTTTATCCCGTCGTTTTGATCTAATTGATTGACTCCCGCCTCCCCCCTTGTCCGAAACTGTTACTCCGTGAATCAACCACTCTCGCATGATGTCATATGTGTACGGTCCCATAGTACCTTAAGCCATGGCGGGCGTAAAAAGTCACGTGTAAAACTGTTGGCGCCCTCCAGACGCCGTATGTCAACTAAAATTGTTGCCCCTAACATGTCCATATAGATGAGTTCTACAGAACCAAACTCACCCCAGTCTATAAATTGATAGTCATGGTAATGCAATCATTTGGTACGTGAGTAAAAAATCCTATGGTGCAACAATAATATACACTCAAATTGCAACGTTTCTAGGCTAAGAAAATGTCTCGTTTTCAAACAAACCCAAAGCATATTTTCAGTGTAAAGCTTCATCACGTAAAAAAAAGGTAATTGGTTAGGTTAACGAGTGGTGTTTGGTTTTGAAGACTACGACATGAAGTGGCACCAACACTCCAGTGTGACGTGCGCAACAGCTATTACATGAGGACTTAGGAAAAAGTAGGTACATGTTGAAAAGGTCCTCGGTTAATGTTATAAACATCCAAACTGCGGTTTGACTAGAATCTAACCATGGACTTAAGTACTATCACGCTGTTATCTCCATGGGGTAACCAATGAAGCCAATTTCAATCCTTCTCAATTTATCGTCTTTGGATCATTTGACCCGAAAGAGAACAAATATCTCAAACCAACTAGAGTTAGGTTAGACAAACGTAAAACTATCGGCGAAATAAACCTCCAAACTTATTGTTTCAGTTCGATTTAACGTTAATTTAAACTAAAGATATTATTTCTGCTGCGAAGAAAGTGACCGATTGACAGTAGCATCAAAGGAGGTCCATCCTTAAACTCTACAAACCTCAATTACTTGCACATTACCAAATGATGGAATCTGCCAGTCAGTGCATCAGTGCTTGTATCTCGATGCAAACAAACAGCTTGCTCTAAGTGAGACAACTGTGGTCGGTGACCAATTAGTGTCGAGAAAGCTACGATAGACTGTACAATTAGTGAAGCAGAAAGGTACGGTGTGGACTTCGTCGTGATCTTTTCAGTGCAAGTCATGGTCTTTTCACAAGTCGAGCACGGTGCTCGTTTTTCAGAAAAAAAACCAAAAATTCTCCAAGTTATCCAAGGTGAGGTGTACTGGTTTTCATATTAGCCACAGTTTTCGTATGGCGTTGTGTTAGCGTGACTTCATCACCGCATTAAATGATTTCATTCCCTTCGTTTCCTATTTCCTTTAATCCTGCAGTATATTATTATGATGGACTGCACCATAAATGTAGTACCGAGAGACGGAAAAACCACTGTGCGTATTGTGACGATTGTTAAAGTTAATTACACAAACTGTAAAATAATGTATTATGTGTAATCTTTGATCTGCCAGTCTCCCAAGGTGCTGCCAGAATTATGACCTGGATATTTGTGGCCTGCATTATCTTAACGAGCTGTCGAATCCGCGAAATACAAAGGTGTTTTGGAACATGAACGAAATGTCTCCACCGATACGAAGGTATAAATAGCATGTTCACTCTGGTCGCACAAAAACGACTATTTTCAGAGCTTGTTCTCCTTCAACACTCAGGATTTTATTTTTTCGGGGGTTGATTCTCCACGATGATGTTGCCATGGTGAGGATATATTATCTGTCAAAATGCGTGTATATTGCAGCAGTGTAATTAGGCCATCGGGGGCCGGTTGATCAACGATTTAGAACGGTCTTCCACCCTCCCCCCCCCATTCAAAAGACATCAATAACAAACAATCAGTGGCGCACCCAGGAATTAATCAGGGAAAGGGAGTGCAAAAAACATGGAATTCAAAATGGACTCGAAGAATTCAGCTGAGGGAGTAAGAGGTCTGGGGGGGGGGGGTGCTTCAGGTTCCTCAGAGTCCTGTAAAACAACTCATTTTCTGCAAATTTCGTGTTAGACATGCATTCTAAAAAGACAATTTTCCCTATTTTCCATTTGCAGTAAATATTATATTAAAAACCAAAACTGGTAAAAGGGGCCGCCAAGTTCCGAATGGTTCGGCCCTTCAAAGGGGTGATATCAACACACTAAAACATTCGCCAAGTTAATCGCACTGAATAATACTTTGGACGTTAAATGATAACTTGAACATTGCTACCGAAAGTAGCAATGTTCTAGTTTTCATTTAACCTTAGAACTATTTGTCGGTGCGATTAACTTGGCGAATGTTTTGGTGTGTTGATGATATTACTTCTTTGAAGGGCCGAACCATTCGGAACTTGGCGGCCCCTTTTACCAGTTTTGGTTTTTAATATGATATCACTCCTTTTTTTAATTGTGTATTGACTCAACTCCACTACCGTGCAGATGTGTGATAAAGTGCCACGTCAACAAGATATTGGTTTTCAACAATTTGCTACTACCTTTTGCCTATAGGCCGAACCATTCTCAATTTAGTCACCTCTTTATAGGTTTTTGGTTTGGTTTTAATTTTGTTGTAATTTGTTTTATTTAGTTAGTTTTGGTGTGTTGATATCGCTCCTTTGAAGGGCCGAGCCACTCTCAACTTGGTGGCCACTTTACCAGTTTTTGGCTTTGTTCATTTTGCTTTTTTTTTACATTTGGTTTATTTTACGTGAATTGGACGTGAATACAATTTCTTTGCAACATTGTTTATATTTATCGTGATACACTAGTGTGTGTATAGGCACGCACGTCAGTCTACACGTTCTCATTGTCTGAACTTTCGCCGTCCAATGAGAGACGATGCTTACAATACTAACAATGGTTATAACAATATTTTCGGACTTACGCGCCCTCCCACGCCATCCCTGTTACGCCCCCAGGCTCCATTACATAAAAGCTACGCAGTTCGTATCGTACTGCACCCATTCGTCCAATTTCATAGCTGAAAGTCTTCCCGTTATCTCGGTATCGATGAATAATCACCCTATGGTATTTAACATGGGATGAGCGGATTAGCTAGCTAGTTAGCTAGCTAGGTAATAACACATTTTCAACGTTATTGAGGGTCAGCTTAGCTGGCATTCGTACACGAGTTAGTTTTTGTCAGGTGGGTTATTGCTCTCGATTTCAACACAATTTAAGCTTTTGTACCGCATTAGTATTTTTCCCGAAGTATCTGAAATGCGCCCAACTATGCTTCAGGATATAAGACACTGACGCTATAACTGAACTGATGTGATGATTGTTGTGATGTTTGTTGCCTAACTTGGCGCGACACACTAGCGTGTGTCTAGATTTGTCTGCTTTTACCAAATTTAACTTTCAACTTTAGGTCTTGGGGAACTACCCCAGAGCCCTATTGCTCCCCCCACCCCTCCTCCTCCGCTTGGGTGCACAACTGTGAGGAAACTAAACATATATATAAACTTCTCTATTCAGCCTTAGCCATCATATGAATGCACCCAGCACCAGCCAAGAGATGGAGGCTGCATCGTAAGTTTTGTTTTAGCGAATTCCAGCATTTTGATATTTTTTTTTCAAGTGGTGGTGGGTGGGGGGGGGGGCCTTTAGTCCATGGAGCTCGAACACTATGTCAACCCTAAAAGCAAAGTATTACGCCACTGGTGTATTGCAATTTGCGAACGGAATATAACGAACGGCATGAACAAACGAAAACGTTATTATTGCACTGCAAAAACTGTTAGAAAGTGTTGAAATACATCAACTTTTCATTGCATCATTTTAAGTAGTTTGCAAGTCAGGTCTGGTCTTCTCATCTTTTAAAGGATATGGTTCTGTGGACAAGGTAGAATCAGTGCAAAGTCGCTTTACAAAATCATTGCCTGGTCTGTATTCTTTGTCCTTCTTGCTCAGCTCGAATTGGATTCTCTGGATCTCCGCAGACTAAAGGCGGATTTAATCTTAACCTACAAAATTCTTCACCATCTTGTAAGTAAGTAAGTAATGTTTATTTCCAAGAAAGGGAAAAGGGAACCAAAAAGGGTCTAGCAAAGAAAGACCATTAACATTTGGCCAAACAAATGCACTTGAACAATACCCCGAGAAAGCAGTCCATAATTTGCTGTTATGACCCCCAAAATAATAATGTAATAATAATAAAAGTTTGTTGCAAATGCAACCGGAATGGCAAGGTCCTAGTGGCCACTGACTGCCATCTACCGGTCGAGTTTCCTTTTTTCGAAGTTCAAACTTTACTGAGAAGGCTGAGGGAATAATCTCAAACTTGTTCGTTAGTGTTGTCGTCTCGATACCATAAAATATTTTTTCTCATGTGGTGTTGTGCCAGTTTGGAATGCCCTTCCCTAGGTTGTTGTCTCTGCCACGTCGGTGAAGGGGTTTAAACGTGGGTTGAACAAGGCTAATCTTCGCCAGCATTTGTTGCGACCTATGTAAACTATAACCAATAATGGGTTTGGGTTCTACAGCTTGCTTTTTATTTTCTTTTAATGATTTTATTTAGCGGGAGGATGGGCGTAAGTGGTGGGTCTCCCAGCCGGTCCTGTATCGCTGAGTCGGAAAATTGTATTTCATTAGTATTATTATTTCCGCCTTTGTTAATTCTCATATGTTTTCGCCATGTTTGTGGATTTTCGTATGCAAACTTAATTAAACGATGAAATTCGTTCTTTTAATACTTTTCCCGTCTGTGGATTTATCACCAAACCCACCGGTGATTCAATAAAAGCCTTGTCGGATTCAAATTCCCGGAAAATATCATAAAATACGGATAAAAAAAAGAATTCGTGTTGTTTAGTCGTAATAATGGAGAAGGGATTCGTTAAGTTTAAATAACAACTTTTCAATGTTTATATTCTTGTGAAACCGCTCAAGTGAAACCACTTATGTCTTGTGAAACCGCTCGTGTGCCTTGCTGCCTGTCCTCTACATTTCCACGGAAGAAATACCTTAGCCATCCTTCCCCCCACATTCCAAACTTCACTTGCAATCTTCCCTTTCCCTTTCGCTTTCCACCCCCGCCCCCACCACCAATGGCTGAGCTCTCTTCGACCAGACTTATCGCTGCTTCTGGTTACTAGATAATGGCTCGTGCAAGCTTGACATGTTTGATCCATATTTGATGTCAGAGATTCCTGCAGCAGCCAATCCCGTCAATCACGTCCAACGAGGTGGGGGTGGGGGAAGTGAACATGACGCTCGTCCAAAGCGGATTTTTTTTTCCGTTTCCAACTTAAGAGACAATTCCGGTTGGGGGTGGAGATGGAGGGATGGAGAAATGTCGAAACAGCTTTAGAAGGTTAGAGACAACAAATCCTGGAGGTGGAGTGACTCACACTTTGACACTTTGGACGCACATTAAATAAAAGTAGATGACTCGATATCAGTTGAATAATGTTCCTAACCTACTCGATAAGATGGGACCCTTACTGCTTCCTTACATTGTATTTTCTCTCATCATATTGGTGTCCAACGAATTTACCCGAAATGTGATTTTACTGTATAAGAGAGAAAGAGTTGTGACTTGCCGTTTCAGTTGGTTTACTTATCGGCGCAATTCTGTAAGGCAAAGTGCTTATGGTCTCGGTTTGGCTGTCTGTCTCGCCTATCTGTCTGTCCGTCCGTCTGTCTGTATCTTTCAGCCGCAAAATTGTTACATCACTACAAACTAATAAACCTACAACAAAACCATAGTACCACTCCCATCGCATATTAGGAGACTATTTATACAACTTGGTTAGTTCAAGTTAACATATTCAGACTAGGAAAGCGTTTTAGGCGTTAAGACAATCGTCGTATCCTAAAAAGTCTTCCTTTTATCATCTTATGTACAGTAAACATATTCAATCCCCGACTTCGTTAGAAATTTTTGTATTCTTTAGGCTGAAAATTATTGTTGCTGTTTATTACAAACTTTGTAGAGGTATCAACCATAAAATCATTTCATTTTACTTCGAAATGCCATTCTCTGGCATACAACTGTTCCTATTGGTGATAGATCCTTTTCGATACGGTTAACTTGGTAATACTGATCCGTCGAAGATCACGTTATCTTGGAACACGCCATGAACTGCAGTGGCCATATAACTAATTAAATTTAAATTTAATAACATGGCAGAAACTTGGTCCTTTATTCATAAATTCCTCCTTCGCGCATCAAAAATCAAATAGACTAAATTCAATTCAATTAAGTTTAATTGAATTTTATTTACAATTTAAAAACAAATTAAAGCAGTCAATTTAAAATAACTTTGACGGCTTGATGCATGTAAATGCACGTTCAGTTTCCGTATGCAAGCCTACATAACACAAATAAATGTTGGTAAGCCCAGGGAAGAGGCGAAAGGACTGCCCCTAAAACATTATCACGATTTTTAAAAATAATTTACGTCGTGAACGAATAAAAACACTAGTAAAAGACCTACCTGCCTTTACACTAGTAAATCATAAATATCCCTTTACTTAATAAAATAGAAAATGTTACGAAACATTGTACATTCCAATGGAGGGATCGGCTCCTGGTGCTGTTTTATCAGCTAGTCTCTTTGAGACGAAACAGAGAAGAAATAGATCCTTAAAAGCTTTTCTGGTCGAAGTTCTTGCATAGTGCAACTCTCGTCAAAGCTTACTCGTTGTGTCCATTCTATTGGCCCCTTTCCTGCCTAAATAAAGATGATGAAGTGGAATCTTTTTCCGTGATTCTGTAGTGTTAAGAAATCGTGGAGCCGAATTCCTTCTTAACGGAAACAGCCAAATTTGAAAATCTACGCACAAATGAAACGTTCAATACTTAAGTTTTGCCTTCGGGTCATACGTGTTTCACTCGCCTGACCTTTGGTACGAGTCAGAATGAGCCTCAATTATTCGATGATTGATTTGGAACAAAAGTGTTACAAGAACCAATTAAATTCTTAAATTTAAGGTTTCTTGTATTTTTTTATAGTCCTATAGTAGTAGGTTAAAGTCTTACACTTTTTTTTTTAAATATCTTACTTTTTCTATCAATTAAATTTAATTTTGTCCGTTTTTTTTTTGTAAAATGACTTTTCCTGGAAGTTTTACCAAGTATTCCGAAAGGCAGAATCAACGTTTAATGAGCACTCCAAGTCGATCACTCATTCGACGTCGTCTCTCTTCGTTCGAAGAGACTTCTTCTAGGCATTCGTTTATCAGAAGAAACTGCCACAAGTCCACAAGCTCTCTCGATCCCCCTTTCCCCCCAAACGTTACATGAGTTTTCTTGTTTCGTTCATTCGACGACGTGTCCTTCGCTCGAGGAAATATCTTCTTGAAATAATTTGGTATCGCTGGACGTCTCTGAACACCAACAATATCGCAAACATTAAGATCACAAACACTAAAAAAAAAACGACAAAAACACAGGTTGACAGTGAACGACGTGAAAAGCAGACGGACAATCCTTTTTTTTTTTTTAGTTTCCGTTTTCGCATTACAATTGTTCAAACCACCAGTCCGTATTTTCCCTTAGTTCCGTCTATTATTCTCAGTCCCCTTGAACGTCGAAGACGCAATTCGGACGCGAGAAACAATGCTTCAACAAACTAAAAAATGAAGAAACACGTAAGTCGCAACAATGGGCTCGTGGTGTAAGCCTGTTAAGCCACGTTTTCCGGTAAAACTTTAGTGCACAAGCCTCTGTTGACTTCGCTACTCCATCGACTTCGGATGGTATACCGTATTGCTACCGAAAGCCGTACTTTAGCTGATACATATAAAATCGTTTATCACGTGGCCGAGCGAAGCGAGTCTTTAATACGCAAATGAATTTAGATTGTGTTGCCTTTATCTGTGTCTTTGGGACAAGATAAAGTGGGGAATTTCGTTCCGATTTCGTTCAAATTACTGACAAAGGAGCTTTGTTGCATGAAACATTTTAGGCGTGGGGACAGAAAATTTAGAGCACTGGGCAGAAATCGTTTAGGCCTCTGTGAATACAGATTATAACATTCTTGTTCGGCCGAGTAATTGTCTTCTTTTTAGAACCTTCAGATCTGCCTTGTAATAATTGCTATTCATTGTTACTTTGATCTTATAAATAATATAGAACCTTCAAGGTTTGAAATAATTAAGCAGTTACTGTGAATTTCGAAAAACTTATTTTTCTCGCACTGAAAGTGGCACTATCACCGATAGAAAAGCGTGCGAAGATACGGTGGTGCCATCTAACGGCAGTGATATTGTTAATCTTTACAGCTTGCTCCCACGTGCACGAGGACGTACCAAATTTTCACTCAATAATTTGTTTCGTTAAAAGAATGGTGTTGTACATTCCTTCGCTTGATGCAAGCAAGTACTGGACAGTGCTAGATGTTGCCAAATTCTGCAAACTTTCAATTGGTGCCACTTTAGGATTTTTATTTCAGAACTGGTTTTACAACTGGGCTTTGCCAAAAAAAAATGCGAAGTGTAGCAAATCACCTGAGAACTAATCCTTTTTCATCCTGTAATCGCAGTTGTTCCTTTATTTTTCCTCATTTCATTTGTAGCAAACCTTTGTGTTACATTTTCAAAGCTGCGAACAATTTAAAAAGAAGCGGCAGAGAAAGGGAATGACTTAAAGTGTGATATCAAGAGCTGTTATCTTTTCGTTTTTTTTTTTTGTCTCGTCATTCTCGTTCTTTCAGTGCCAAATTTCATCTTGAATTCGCCAGAGGGCGTCTCTTCGTTCTCGAATGATGGCAGTTGGCCAGATGGGACACACAAGATGAAGGGCATGCGCGTGCCATCAGTCACCGGAAGCAACAGTTGGTATGACCAAGACACAAGTCAGCTGGCTGGCTCTGGTCTCGCGGGCACCATCTAGCCGGGCGTTTATGCACGTGTTTACGAGCGCCGCGATCTGCCTGACGGGATTTGAATGGAAGAAAGGAAAATGGCCCGAGGAGTTGGGTACTTTCTTCTTGCTATTTGCGGTGGGTTTCGGGCACTTGAGATGGTGAAGCACGAGCTCGCGTGGCGCAAAGCAGCCATCCAAATACCTGGCTTCCAGTTCTGCACCGAATCCGTTCAGTCGACCGATTGCCTCCATTGGCGGCCATATTGAAAGCTGACGCAGTGCTCGCCCAGCCTCGTCTCCTTTTCTTGCTCTTTGCCCTTAATTCCATAAGAGTTTCCGAGAATTGGTGCAGCTTGGATAGCCTCGTTTCCCTGCTTTAATGGTTTCAATTAAAGTGTGGCGTCGCCTGGCCGATAATCTCTTACTCGTGAGCCACCAAGCATGATGTAGCAGCCAGCCATTGTGTGACCACCAGGCCAAATGACGACCAAGTCGTAAGGAAAACCATAACGGACATGACGGAATGGACGCTGAAAAACGTGACTATTAAGCTGACCAGGAATCGCTAAGCAATGTAAACGGAAAAGTGCTAACGCCACGTGCTTTCGGAAAATTGGGGCCACAAGTTAAAGTAATCAAGCTGCTGGTAATAATACTTACAGACTAGCTGTGTTTCATCAAAAAACGTCCACAGCAGCCCATGAAAAGTTTTAGAGGCACCATTCCTACCACGAGAGAAATTTGTACACAATCGTTGAGAAAGATGTAAAATAAATGCAGTGTGAGTTTTAATGATGTATCCTTTGCTTGATGCATTCGATTGATCGTGGAAGCAGTTCGGTTGTTGAATAGTTTGTTCGCTACAAGGAATGAAATTGTTGTAGCCTGAACAATGGGAACATAAATAAAACTCACACTGTAGGTGTTTGTTATATGCTTATGTCTATTGTGGCATGCAATCTCAAGATTTGTTAGTAAAACTATCCATCTTAGACTATAAGCCAAAGTTTCAAATCAATAAGGTAAGAGTAAAGCCAGAGAGTCAAGTTTGCCGAGGGTCATTGGCGCATGCTATTGTAAGCCAAAAAGTGAGAGCCAAAGCAACAGAGATGAAGTCGACAATTGATTGAGTCGAGGAAAATCATTGTTGTATATTGTAAGCAAAGAGCCCAAGAAAGAGGACTGTTAATAGTTCATCTTGGAAAGTCGGCCACTAGTGATCAGGCGTAGGGCAGGGGGTAGGTAGGGGAAGAGGTAGGGTACGGAAACGAGATAGGGACGGGAAGGAGAGGGACAGATAGGTGGGAGGTTAAGGGAATGGGAGGAGAGGGAGAGGATGGGAGGAAAAGGAGAGTATTACAGAAACAAAAATGACCAGCCGCAGTGAACGTTAAGGCAACACCGAGAAAAACTGGGACACAACCAAAACGAAACCCTGGGCGAAGCTGAGTACGACTGCTAGTCTATCGTATTAATATAACCTAAAACAACTGAAAGCAGCGTTAAACCCGAATATTTACCCTTCCCTTTCTTAAAAAAAAAGAAGTTACAGAGATCTAATTAAGTGTCTATCGGTCATATTGTGGTTTTCTAGTCAATTGTACAGTTTTTTTTTTTTTAATTCAAGTAACAAAGAATTAAGTGTGCAATGTATCCAGCAAGTTTTGTAACTTCAATTCTTTGTCCGTGGTATCTAAAGTTTGTTTAAAAATTAGTTTCGTTGAACCTTACCTGAAACAAAATCCACAAGCGTGAAAGAACCCCTCAAATTTTAGTCGATCAAAGTTGTGATATCAGAACAAAAATGGCTGCCACCAAGTTGCGACATTAGTTACCAGGCTAATCCCATCGACTATTAGATCAAAGGTAACTGAAAAACCTGACCATTGCTGCAACCTGTAGCAATAGGCAAGTTTTTCATTTAACATGTGAAGTAATAGTCGGAGGAATTAGCTTGGCAACTAATGTAGTACCTTGGTGGCAGCCATTTTTGTTCTGATCACTACTTTGATTGGCTGAAACTTGGTGGGTTCTTTTACCTTTGTGGTTTTTGTTTCAGATATCACTTCTTTTGTAGTTTTTTTTTTTTTTGTGGGGGGGGGGTGGTTTGCTATTTTTGCCAGTGTCCAATTATTTACTATCTGGCCAATTTTAGTTGAAATATATTGAATAGGAACGAAGATGATACTTTTCTTTAGTTTTGCAATCATATAAGCGTTTGCTGATTTCCATTAAACTTTCAACAAGAAGTTAAGCGTATTGCGGATTTGCGGATTAATGGAGAGCTTAAAGGCCCGCAGCCATGCGCCGTAGTACTAATACAACTTAACCTAACATAATTGCCAAAGAACACAAATAACTGCCGAATAAATTTCGTCACTTGTGCATAAGTAGCGAGTCCACTTTATCGCCATTGGCCGGATTGCCGATTATTTGTGGTAGTCAGTTTGGATTGTTACTCGGTGAGTAGCAGACACGGTGGGACAGCTCCCCTACGGATAGGCATCTGTATGCTCTGCACCCGGAGGTTACTACCCCCCCCCCCCTCTTCTCCTCTGTTGTCTTGGTAGGCGGGACGCGGTAGAGGTGGGCGCGGGTCCAATTTTTGGGAACCGAAATTACCCGCATTTACAGAAACTGGAACCGACCCGCAGGGAACCGCAATGTCTGAACTGACAACCGAACCGACCCGAAACCGCAAATGTGTGCTGTAATAAGACCCGACCCGACCCGAACGCGGTTTACCCGCGGTTAACCGCTAAATACAAATCTAATAAAGACAATGATTACGAAAAAAAAAATGTTGAAAACAAAAGAAAGCCACAGGAAGCCATTGTTATAAATCAACAAACGCCGTTCTTGTTTTTGAGTTGATTATTATTTTTTGTTCTTCAAACATTTTTTTTTAGTTAGTTAAAAATAAGTTTTAAAACGTCATGCCAGCGTGCGTCCCTTTCTCCTCTTCAATCGTGCGTTTGCTGTTTGTACGGTTTAATTTGCTATTGACGGCGCACTGAAGTTTCGGTTTCGGGTCTTGCATTTTCTACCTAAATTGGCCTTGCCGTCATGGTGAAGGGAAACATCAGGAAAGTATGGAAAAAAAAAACCAATAGCCACGATTGTTTCGCATTTTCTATAACACGCGGTTATCAGCGGTTATTTATTTTAGCTGCGGTTCACCCGCGGTTTACCCGAAACCGCACGTAATTTTATTTTTCAGACCCGCAGTTGCCCGCAAACCGCAGTAATTATTTTTTTTGGAACCGACCCGACCCGGAACCGACCCGAACCGCATCGAACCGCGGTTTACCCGACCCGCGCCCACCTCTAGGACGCGGGTCTTTTGCCGCGGTTGCGGACCACAACGGCCACAAATTCCGGCTGGGTTGGAGGGGTTTCCCGGCCTGTGGGAGTGGGGCGCCGGAAGAGAAAGTTTCGCACTTCTGCTGATGCGCAGGCAGCGGGCGCCCGTAGGCAGGATTGCGCTGCGTGGGAACACGTTGGTGGAGGTCCTGGGTGCGGAAAGTGACTCGGGCCGTGGCCTTCGGGCAGTACTGGGGTTCTGCGTCGCCACTCGGCGGTTTGAATTGTAGGTAACAGTGGAGGTGTGGTAGGAGCAAGCCGTACGAGTACGTAGAGTAAGTAGTGAGTAAGTAGTCCATTTGTATATTGAGCGCATAGCATAATGGCTTCCCCTCAGCTTAAGTGTGAATAAATAAATAAATACGTTTTCCCAACATACATGAAAATAGCATTACAAATGATTGCCATCTTTTTAGTTAATGCCTCCCCAAACGTCAAACCATAAAAGGCACATATTGGAGTTAAAAGGGGGTTGAATAAAGTACACGTTCCCTCACTTTAATAATAATAATAAATCAATTTTTGACCCCATTTGTGGCGAAGTAGTTGGAAGGGGAGAGCGTCCCACTAACACCAATCCTAAAACTAAAAGTCTGATCAGTCACTTGGTGATGCCCGCAACTGTCCAACCCACTCCGGCCGCTTCAAGAATCGTTCAAACGAGAGCCCTCACAAAACATGCTTGAAGGCTGAAGAGAAGTTTGCCGAGACTGCCCTCTCCAGAAGAGAGTTCCAGGCTGGGATAACCCGAACTGAGAAAAAAGTTTTTCGTCACGATTTACCCTTGGAGCCACCAGTTTCAGAGAGTGACCACGGGTGGAGTGTACCGTGCTCAATTCGAAAAATGGCAGGACAACATTAGTGTGTTCGTGGAGAATTTTGGAAACCAAGATGAAATCCGATCTCAAACGGCGAAGCACAAGCGATTCAAGACCTGCTTTCTGCAAGCGTGCACAGTAAGGAATCTCTCACATACTCGGCAAGCTCTTCGTGAAACTTCGCTGCACCGACTCAACAAGGTCAATGTCCAATGGTGACCACACAGACCTTGCATATTCCCACAATTGCCGAACGAAAGCTTTAAAAGCCCAGATCTTAGTTGTGATATTCACCGACCGAAAACAACGGTTTACAATCGCAAGTCGTTTAAACGCAGCCGTGGACACATTTCTGTAATGCCAGTGACGATTTTAAATCAGACGTCAACC
Source organism: Lithobius niger (assembly GCA_023313725.1). Lineage (NCBI taxonomy): Eukaryota > Metazoa > Arthropoda > Chilopoda > Lithobiomorpha > Lithobiidae > Lithobius > Lithobius niger. The sequence continues at coordinate 14,283 of JAHWFP010024850.1, forward strand.
AAATCCCGAGGTGCCGTACTTGTGATACATCTGGAATGCGCTAATGTTGAGGTTTTCTTCATTACTGTACCCAACACACCTGATTCGAATGATTGCAAAGATTTTTACCGTATGGGGACTAACCAGTAGGATGAAATCAGCTATAAACTTGTTACAGTTAAAAGTAAGTGGGCTTAGTGAGCCACCTTCGCACATCTGACAACGAAGCTCTGACAAAAATTAAATATCATCTACTTGGCAGCGACACACTAGCGTATCGCCTAGATTTTGTGTTGGTGGGCGACGGACTAGTGTATGTCTTAATCCTCCTCTTGCAACAATCGATTCTTTCAACAATCAAAATTATGGTAGTGTCACTAATGCTTGTAACTATCAACCATGGCTATATTTCGAAGCAGTTCTTTTGTTGGCTTCATTTTTCGAAGTACGAAATAGTTACAATTAAACAATCAGTAAGATGACAAAAGGATCCGTCCTCTTCATTACATAATGCTCCCGCACTAAACTCTGAAAATGTAAAACGAGCTGAGCAGGATTTGCGTAATTGGAATTTTTCTCTGGTAAACGTTTACGTGATTACATATGTGCCTTCCTTTAAAGTGTAAACAAGTTCCAGTCTTGGACCAAGTTCTCACAGACCCGTCAAGCCAATCACGCACCCATCGCTACTTCTATTATCCGAATTGCAGAAGAGCTACTCGCGAGCTGTTTCTCCTGTGGCATTGCTGTTGATGATGCTGATCAGACATGTGCGCCACTGCGCCATGTCACCGCTGCGGCCAAAAATCGCAAGCCACGTGCGCCGCCGCTGGTCATGTTGCTTTCTCGGAGCGCCACCACCCCCAATAACTCTACCAGTATTTTTAATAATTGCAGCACAAATGAAAACATTAATCATGCAACAAAAACCAAACGTTGTCTGTTACGTTTGTTTTTAACAACACTAAATATTCTTAATCACTAGCTGGAACCGTGCATTCTGCACGGTGGATTGAATATCACGCCTATTCCTGTGTCTGGTCTCGTTACGAAACTAAATCACGTTTGCAATATTTAACTGTTTGACTAATCTTTTAATTTTACTCTTTCTCAATGCGACCTAGCGTGACTCTGCACCGACCGCCGGGCGCTGACATATGAATATTTCGTCTGTATTTCGCAATTATAGCCAAGTTTAAAGCGATTGTTTTACGTGTTTTTGCTTTATTTAAAATTGCATTGTTGCTGCTCATGCTATTCATTCAGGACCAGGAGTGGTTAACGCTCGTTAAACCCTTTAAACCCTTTTTTATTCATTCAGTCTTCAAGTCCTTACGGCATCTAGACACACGCTAGTGTGTCGCGCCAAGTTAGGCAACAAACATCACAACAAACATCACATCAATTCAATTCAATTGTCGAGGTTATAAACCATTGTAGCGCGACGCCATAGCGTCAGTGTCTTCCTGGAGCATAGTTGGGAACATTTCAGGTATTTGGGGAAAGTAGCAATGTTTTAGTTTTCATTTAACCTTCGAATTATTAAGCGGCGCGATTAACTTGGCGAATGTTTTGGTGTGTTGATATTACTACTTTAAAGGGCCGAACGATTCGGAACTTGGCGGCCCCTTTTACCAGTTTTGGTTTTTGATATGATTAATCTATCATAGGAGCAGACTTAATGATGATGATGAGGGATCATGATTAAACAAACAAAGCTTCAACAATCAGGAAGAGGGGGAGCGGGCTCATTCTTGCCACGGTAGCAAAGGGGCGAGCAAATACTATTGCTTCAATAATGCTGACTATTAGCGCCGAGTTGAATCAGCGGGAATCAGCTAGACTGGGGAACAACTAGTATAGTCGATTGTGATCTGTAGTGATTACAAACAGGAAATATTTTTCAGCAAATGAAGAAAATATTCGGGTTTATAATCTGCCTACTTTACGATACCGCGGCCGATGCCGCCGCCGCTGTCTGAAGTTGTTGAAAGTCTCCGTTGCTGTGCGAATATTGACGCCTCGATTAACGCCAGCGAGAAAAGTTTGATGTTCGCTGCTGTCGACGAATGTGTTATCGGCGCACACCTCTGATGCTTACAGTCATCGCACGCTTGCGGTATTATTAATGTAGATGCTATGCAAGATGTTAAAAGAGATTTGTTCAACTTTTATGCCATTAGATAAATGAAGTGAAAATTTAACGTGTCAATGAAAAAAAAATTGCCGTCCGTTAAGCCCCTGCTTTGAATTCTTAGAATTAGCTGCCCGCAGCACTGTTTGGTGACCAACTTTTGAGAAAACATACAATTTTGGTTAGAGTGACCGCAAGAAAAATGATTGTTGTTTGCTGGCCACATTTTGCTGTCAAACTTTATTGGACGAGTGGGTGAAACAGAAACCAATAAATCGATTGTGACCAGAGGCTGGTGATGGTTGTCCTAGCAACCGGACTTGGCTTGACCTCTTGATACAATTAAGTGTTTAAAACTGAAATCAATTCGACAGATTTGTAGACAACATCATCGAAAACCATATATTGATTTCCTGAATGAAAAAAGAAAAGAACTTGTGTCTGTTGGACCTGTTTAAAAAAAAAAGTAGAAGGAGGGAAGCGTGTAAACAGTACAACACAAATAGAACACTATCGAATGAACGCGTTTATGTACCTACGAATTATACAAATTATACAAATTATGGCATTATTTAAAACATTAAAAGCACTCGGCTAGTTGGTGAAAAGTTGACTAGGCGTCATAAGAAGTTTATATGATGAATCAGTATACAATAATTATTGAAATTCCTAGTAGCGTGCACAGGAGGGGGGAGGGAACCTTTTCGGAAAATTTTGGGTGCCTAACAAAAGATCTAAAGAAAAACCTGAAAAGGACCAAAAAAAAAAGGCGTAAAAAGAGAGAACAAAGCAAGTCCCAGGAAAAAGGTCCACTAAAACTTATACTGTGGCCTTTAATTTTTTGCCCCTGCTCTCTCGGGGGTCTGTGTACCCTGCTGAAAATTCCTGTCTTATTTTTCCCTTATCCAAACTCTAGTGCGAATTATTTTTTGGGCAGGTAACGTGAACGGGGATTAACGCTTATTGAATATAAATTAGTTAGAATGAGGACAGGCCATCTTTAGTCCGTCAGTTTCTCGCAGAAAATATTGTTGCTCCAAAAGCAAAGCGTTAGTTAAGGCAAACGACGTGCAGTGGTGTCTCCTGGAAGTGCCCGGACACAATCACACTCACAGAGTAACAGACCTCAATAATATTTAAACTTTCCGCAACGTGTTTTCAATGTGACATTCAGGCAAATGAAGGAGCGCCAAATAGAGAATTCAAAGTGAGCAATTTCTTGGTGAGACAATGTTTCCTTTAAAGTTGCATAGTTACTGCTCATGCAGTCCTCAAGTCTTTGCGGCATTAATATAATAGATTGTGATCTGTAGTGATTACAAACTGTAAATAGTTTTCAACAAATGAAGAAAATATTCGGGTTTATATCTGCCTACTGGGGCGATTTACCCAGCTGAAGAAATTTAGCTAGTAGAACAAAGTATACAATAAGGGTGCGTTTAGGCAACGACTTGCCTTTGCATTCTCGCAGCTGGTAGCAGGAAATCCGACATGGCAGCGGTTTTAGCTCTGCCGGCTCGCAACGAAAACAGTCAATAATGTGAGTTCAGAAACGACACGGAAAATGTTTCGTCAGGAGAAATTCTTTATCTTATTGCCACAAATTATAAGAATGCAAGTATTTACTCAAAAGATGTGGGCTTTAGCTAATCCAGGGAGCGATGTTACCATGGCAACGACTTCTTTGCCATCGCGAAGGAATGCTAGCTGAGAGAATGCAAAGGGGAGTCGTTGTGTAAACGCACCCTAACTCAAATTTAATTGACCGAGTGGGCCAAGCGAACGAGTGTACTTTAATTCAACATTCTGGTACTTCGTCTGTTTGTCTGTCTGTCGAATGAATTCGAATGAAATGTGATAGTATTCCTTGACACAAGGTTGAACGACTTATGTTTTGAACGACAAAAACATTTTTCCCCGGGGGTGAATTGGGGGGGGGGGGGATTAGGGGTACCGTAGAGCACTGGGCAAGAATCATATAAGTGACGCACAGGAAAGAAATCATATAGGTGACGTGTTACGAAACTCTTCTGAATTACCCTTGCTCTTGAGGGGGTGGAGGCGGGCAAGGGCTATTAATTCATGGACGGAGCAAACAAGGTATCGTTTTAACTCGACATTTTGGCTCATTCTATGTTGATCTCTATTCCAAAGTTACGGCCAAACGCATGAACGGATTTGAATGACATTTGATACGAATATTCTTTGAAATAAGGTAGAATGACGTATTTACGGGGGGGGGGGGGGATAACCTTTACCTAGGGGTCCAACGTATAAACAATCCTATATAAACACACTTGGCTATTATAATACCTTTAATTAAAAATTTTTACTCATATTCCATGTCAATAATTTGTGTGCCCACCATTGTGTGCTACAACACATATTTTCCGTTGTTTTGTAAAATTTAATGAGGATTATTTACAGTGCCACAATGCAGAAATCAAAGCAGTTCTGGTTTTACTCCAAACTGGAGAATTTTCGGTATCTGGTCCAAGCTTCAGGCAAAAAGTCATGAAACTTGCACTGGCTCTCTCACACTCACTTCCTCATTCAACAGTTGAATCTCCCTCCTTCCCTTTCTCCCAGAGAGCCTTGAGTCAGCTTTCCCAGCTCTTTCTTTACTCTCCTGCCTTCAGTTTGCACTTGTAAGCTGACTCTTGCACACTCATAAGCTTGAGAGAATTTTCTTGGCGGTGTTGGACTGTCAGCGATTCTATTCTAATGCTCGGTAGGAGATGTGCCTCCAGTTCATACTTGTGTCAGATGTCAGAATCACCCCTGTTCGTTCCCAATCCATCTTGTGCTGAATGGCAATGGAGCTGATGTTTTGTCGTCCTTGTCGAATCTAGACTGTGCATACTCCTTGACTCTAATGCAAATTCGATGTTTAATAATTAATAATACAAGATTTGTTGCAAAAGCAACAGGGATACGAAGGACCCTGTTGCACCACCATCACGCAGCCAAATTTAAACCCCCACTAAACGGTAAGAGGAAAAATTAAAAAGTGATAAGAGACGACAGGTCAACCTGATTCAGGTAATGTCAAAAGCTTCAGCTAATGTCAAAAGCTGAAAATGGTAAGCGCGAAAGCGACCTCAGATGGTTTACAATGCCAAACATTTATAATGTGGTTACTAAAAAAGTATTTGTTACAGTCCAGCCTAGCCCAGTTCAAAATAAATTTAAATTTATGTCCTCACGTCCTTTCGATACCTCGGACATTAAAGAATTGACCACCGTGAATTTCATAAAGATTATGTAACATACTATAGGTAAAGACAAGGTCAGCAGTCAGCCCACGATACCTTGTAATCTTGCGGACTTTGTTACTAACATCATTGTGCAGTTCCAAGGGGTCACCTACTAGCAAGTGGCTGGAACCCCGATGGGGTATTCTTTATCACCAAGGATCACCGAAATCGTGCCACAGAACATGGACAAGCATGGGGACCACCCAACGCTAAAATTGTGGGATAGGTTTGTGGACGATACCTTAACTTGCAGGAAGGAAGATGTCTTGACCGAGGTTGAAAACACTCTGAACAACTGGGTTATGGACCTAGGTTTCACATCTGAAGAGGAGAAGGAATGCAAGATTCCGTTCTTGGAAACACTGACAGATAGAAAGGGGAATGGAAAGCTTCGATGGGCACCGTTTGTGAAGTCAACCCACACAGAGTGGGAGAGAGAGTTTACTTCTGGCCACCCCAAGACCCAACTCCTTGCCATCACGAAAGGAGGAGTGGTTTGAGAGAGCGAAGAGGAAATACATTGAGCTGGATACAACGAGCAAAGGCTTGAAAAAAACCCTCTGGAGGAGAAAGAAACGAATGGAACCATGAGCAAAATTTGGAGGAGGAGGATAACGAAGTATAAATTGACTGCTTCTTCCAGAACCCACCGAATTTGAGGAAAATGTTGGGGTGCAAAATTGTTAGAAAGGGAGGAAAGGAAGCAAACTAACAGCGTTTCTCCTGGTGGTTTGCTTCCTCTCCTCCCTTTCTAACAATTCTTTTTCTTTTTAAATAAATTTTTGGCAGAGTCACACAAACCAAGAAGCAAAGTCGTGTTTAAAACGAGTTATCGGACGCCAAGTTTGCGATTTACATTGCTTATGAATCTGGAGCTTCGTGTTCTTTATGAACGTTTCTGCTAAACATGCTGTAATCCACTTCACATCGTACATTTGCGGATTTGTGTAACTGCTTACTTTAACCTTTAAACGATTTCAGGCTTCATAATACCATGAGCGACATGAAGGAGAGTCTCCAACACGTTCTACCCTTTGTTTACCGTTCGTCCTGTTTCCATGTGGCCATTTGTCGAACTAGTGGCCGTTTTGACTTTTGCGGAAAACACACGTTAAAATTTACGTTTTGTAGGTTTTATCTAATAAATATGTGTGAAAAAATATCCCTTATGCTGCGAATAGTCTAAGTCCAAGCATGTGTCAATTCGCAAGAACTGTAGTGTTTAAACGAACTTAAATCGTGGAAGGTATTTTGTTTCTCGAGCCAATGCCAACTGAAGTAGAAATTGCGTATCTTGTCTTCCGACTCTCTGACAGTTCTCGAACGTGCCAGGAAGTTAAAGCCTCTTCGCAATGCTTTGGAAAATAAGAGTTTGGCTATGTTAAATCTATTGGCTTGGAGACAGGAGCTGAAACGTGCTGCTTCTCTCCCTGGTGGTGTTTTTCTACACCAACCCTTTTAGCCCATTTCTGTCCTCCTTTGTCTCCTTGCAAGCCAGCGTTGCCGACACTCCCGCGTTTCACTGTTGCGTGGCGATCTATTAGTCCCACCATTTTTTAGTTCTGTTGTTTGTGTCCAAGTCAGACGAGGCGTTGACATGGCTTGATTCGGAAATAGCTGGGGTTTCGAGCGAATGACTTGGACTTTTTACTTCTTTTTGGATGCATCGTCCAGGGCTTATCTTGGGGGTTGAAAGGGGAGGACACCATATAGCCGAAAGATTAATGGCGACTGCTTCCGGCCACGAGACCAGTCCTCATTTGTAGGGTGAGACACTTTCCCGCCCCCGCAGACTGACCCTAGATAAGGGCAGACCTGACAGAACGCGATAAGAATGAATGGGCGAATAAGGAAAACGTCTCGTCTCTCCGACCAACGCAGTTGACCAGCCAGCAATATTTCATTCCAAGAAACTTCGTTTTCCTTTGGAAACTGTCATCAATTGAATTTCAGTCTAATGACCCATAACAACAGTTGAAATACCTACATAAATGATCACAAAGTTCCTCAACAAGTGATAAACATACAGAAGTTAGAGTACGACTTAAAGGTGGAGGGCTAAACTGATATGTCGGCTGTTTCCTCGCACGGGGTGTAAAAAATCCTAGACCTATTTTTTTTTTTTAGTAGAGCCTTTTTCTTGGCCCAAACGGTGTTTAGCAAATGTATGAGATCCTCCAGCTGATAAAAAAAATTGAACAAATGAGAGCAAAACGGCTCACGTAAAGCAGATTGTGACATACAAAACTTGAGCAGTGGCAAAATGCCTCCGTTGTGGGCGTGCGGGGGGGGGGGGGGGGGGAGGGGGGAAGCATGGGGCATTGCTCCGCCCTTTTGAAAAAAATGCTTTTTTTGTAAAAAGAAAATGGCGCTTTATGCTTACACTTCCTAGTGCAGCAGTGTCTGAGAAAGGGCAAAAAGACCTAAAAACGCCTAACGCCAGTTGCAGACGGACCACAAATCGCAGACGCATCTTTGGCGTTTGTGACGCGTTTGTGGCATAAAAATCACAGGTCAGGTAAAAGCCATGGGAATGTACTGGGGTTTTCACACGCAGAGGAGTACTGCGGCGTTGGTAGGACGCCCCCAAATCGCCTGCAAGCGCCCCATGTTCGGCACTTTCGGCGTCACATTGCGAATTCAGTGCCACTGTTGAGTGATCGGCTGGCTCGTTAAGCTAAGTACCTCAGTTGGCTTTTTTTGCGACGTCTGCTCTCGAATGGGGTCGGAATCGTCGGGAAGCGTGGTGAAAAGGCCAAATCGCGCGTTTGTTGTCTGAAAGGTGCAGTCGATTCAGACGCGCTGGTGGCATCGTTTTGCAGCGATTGCCCCGCGTTTTGTGGTCCGTCTTCACCCGCCCTTTAACGGCTAAAAAGGGGCAGAAAACGGTAAACAAAGGTGGTGGGGCGGAAGCCAAAGAAAAAGGTCCCCAAAAAAATGTCCACCAAAACTTGCTGTGTATAATTGCCCATACTCTATCTATAGGCTTTGTGAACGCTACTGGTCCGTTGAAATGTTTTTAAATATCTGACTGATTTTTATTTTTTTAAAGATAAAATTTTAATGTTTCCAAACTGATACGGTAGTAACTAACCTTTGTTGGTTGCGGTCCTCTTTTGGCAGTTTCGTTGCAATTTGTTCTTATCGCCAGTTTGATTATATTGTCTTGTAACTTTGTGACTTACAAATTTGCGAGTCTAAAACCATCCACATACTTAAACGCACACATCCTTCTTGATTACGCAACCAGCCATAATAAATGTTTATCAAGCAAGTATGATTTCAACTGAATGACGATAATAATAGGTGATGAACGTGCAGGCGCCATAGGGGTTTGTCATCCCGTTAGGTCGAAGATCGAGCCTTGATTGAGTTGGTGACATGTGTGCCGTGCCCCCCTCCCCTACCCTCCCTAAGACATTAATCCCTTTTGACTGCGGGCAAGAGCGCTTTCGTGGGCGGTTCCAGTTTATGAGTTGGCAATAAAAGTGCGTAATTGCATGTCAGCCTTCATTTGTGACTCCATTAATCCTCACGTGACTGGTTTGATGGCGGGAAAACAGGACGAGCATCTTCTTATATCTCTAGACTCAATAGTTTGTATTGGACAAAATCTTTTGCTTTGCTCGAGTACACATTTTGAGACCAACAACAGGTGAGTTTGTCTGTCTTTCGTTAGATGACACGTATTTAGATGAGATCTATAGACAGTAGTATTACAGTTTGTTGCTTTGACGAATTATTTTATCGACTCTTTGTTTACTTCAATCCATAATACCAGAAATTCCATGCAAAAGTCACGTCAAATTTCATTCTCGACCCCAATTTAACTCGTTCCTGAGTCCTTCTTGTGGGTATTTTCGTCATTTCAAGTTCATGTCGACCTCGGTTTGCTGAAACTTGACAGGATCAGTAGGAAACATCACCTAACCTGACATGGTTAGAAAAAAAAACTGGAATGCCGTTTAAGTGTGCCGAATGAGGCGATTGGTGTCCTACGAAGTGAGTTGGCTGGAATTCTTATGTTTGTACGTTTGGGAGGGAAGGGGGAGTTATTTAAAAAAAGCATTTATTTAAAAAAAAAAAATGCTTATTTTAGTTGAGTAAGGACGGGAAAGCCAAAGGCTCACAAGAAATAACAAAATACAGATGCAAACCTATTTACGTTGCCTTTTGGACTTATATGTCAGTCTAGCTCAGCGGTAGGACCTTAGCCTTTGATTTCAAATGTCCTTGGTTCGATTCCCCGCTCAGGCAGTCTGACATATAAGTCCAAAAGGCAACGTAAATAGGATTGCATCTGTAGTTGGTTGAGTAATATGTTAACAAGTTCTACAAAATTTGTCTCTTACTATTTTAAAGGGTATCTTGAACCATGGTCGGTAGATCCTTATCGAAGGTAATAGGATCAACGGACCATGCTTGAACGTAACTGTAAAAAAAAAATCATTCCAGCACGCTCGTCATAACATCACACCCTCCAGCTCTATGATCATGCTGACAACGTCACGTTAGAGCAGCAACTCGAATGTTCCATTACAAAAAATAGTACGTATTACAACTACAAAATTAGTTTCATCAATCAGTTAATAAGAAGTGTCAGCAATGAACTTATACAGCGACAATAATCTATTTTTGTTATGCGAGTAGTAAAAAGTACATGTTTTTACCAATGCCTCTATTGTACTGATACATGAATGTGGACAGAAAACTAACGACAACGATAGCTGTTGAAGCTGCCTCAAGTTGTTGGTAAATTCCGTCGTCTGCTTCCCTGCCAGCCATTTAGGCTGTGGAGAAGGAACCTTTATGGGAAGGCATAAAAACGTGTTACCGTGCTTTAGTACTAGACAACACGGCTAAAATTTAAAATTATACGGGAAGTAAAGAAAAATTAAAACTGATGAGGTTTTACTAAATTTAACTACACAATCGAGTTGCTTTATATTGAATATCTGGTTTGCAGTTTACTGCTTGCATGTAACGTAGTAGCATGTGTGAAGGTTTGCACGGCTCGAAAGTGACTTGTTGGGGAACAATTTTGCCTTTCGTCGAAACCTTCTATTTAGAAAATAGTGAAAATGACTAAATATGATAGCAATAAAAAATAGTAATTTTGTAGACGAATTAAATTTTAAGAATTAGACTATAAAATTTGAAGCAGCTGATGAAGTATGGGATAAATAAATTGACGCTCAAGTGATGCATTAAGAGTTATAGAGATGAAGATTTTTTGGCAGGCTCAGCCTACCCTGCCTACCCACAGGAACCGCCACTGTACCAAATTGTATTAAATGGGACAGAAGTGAACTGAAAATGGTTGTAAGGAAAACATAGGCCAACTAAGGAGTTGTAAGGTGTACAACTCCTTAGTTAATAACCCACACTCAGTGTGAACCAGGAAACACACGATAGTTTAGTTTAGTTTAGTTTAGTTGTACACCTAAGGAGTTCTACACCTTATTATGTAAGTATATTCAGCTTAGTTTATACGTTCGCATTCAACTCTTGTGGTTGCTTTTTTTTACTCATGGCGGGGGATAAGGGCACTATCGTCCTCTATTTCATCCCAGAGTGAACGAAAAGGAAGACCTGCTGTTTTAGCACCTACGGATGTTTTAATCCTCGGGGTGCGAAACTGACTCCCAGGGTACGAAACTGACCCTGTTTGCATAATGTGCCCCGCTAAAAATATAAATCCAATAAATAAATGACACTTCCCCAAAACTATGTCCCCGATAGTAGATGTAACGATGTTGAGACCCATAGGCCTTAGAGTTTATTTCTCTTCATTTCCCCATGAATACTTGTTTAATGCTGATGTCAATTCACAGACCGGGACTACGTAAATTACCAGAAAGTTTTACTAGTAAGTTTGTTTGTTTGTTTCAGGCATGGGTGCTTGGCCTGCTGGTGGTGTCATGCTTGTGCCATGAGGTGGCTGGCCCCGCTGCCCTGGTGGCTGGTGCGCCTTGCAGCCTTGATGGGGGCAGCGGGGGCCCAGCTTGCAGCCCGGCTACCCGGTGACCTCATGCTCGGCGGCCTCTTCCCCGTCCACCAAAAGGGAGAAAGAACGTCGTGTGGTCGCCTCAACACGGGTCGGGGCATCCAAAGGGTGGAGGCCATGCTCTTCGCCCTCGACAAAATCAACAGCGACCCGACTCTCCTTCCAGGTATCACGTTGGGCGCCATTATTCTAGACACTTGCTCACTCGATACTTATGCGCTCAACCAATCACTCGAGTTGATCCGTGCATCTCTCGACACCATGGATACGTCAGGCTTTGAGTGTGCCGACGGCTCCGAGCCTCACCAGAAACAACGTAACGTGGCTGTGTCTGGCGTCATCGGTGCCTCAATCACTAGCGTCTCCATACAGGTAAGAAGTTACCACAAAACAGAATATTTTTTCCAACTTAATTTTCTGTCATTTACAGCAATTTTTACGCATTAATTCAGTAAACAGTTTTAAGAAGCACGAGTGTGCCAAATCAGAATGTTAAAATGAACTATTTTTTTTTCTGCGAACATCATAAATAGTTGCGTGATTGATCGGATTATATAGGATGAAATTAAATAAGAATTCGTAACTGCTTACAATCGTACGGTACTTACAATAAAAAAAATGCGCAAATAATCCCATCAGTTGAGTCCGAAATGCTGGAGGTTCAGTCAGACTTGTTCGTTATTCAGATGCGAACGCAGTGTTTTCTTTTGTGAAATGTCAATATGCACTTAGAACCAACTGAGTTAGATAAATTTTGAAGAAGCATTTTTAAACATAAAATTTAATGTTTAGACGTTAAATCAAATTGAGCTAAGTTATTGAGGAACATAAGGGAAAGTCAGTCGTTCCATTTGCAGCTTTTGTACCCTTACGGATGACGACCGGAATTATTATTACATTGATCACGTGGTAGTACAGAGCATAGCAATTTTATTGCCACGATGGAAAAATGCAAATTCTCATTTAAGTAATATCTGCATAGCTGTTGGTACGACTTTATTTTATTATTATCATTATTATTATTTTTACGGGTCTGCAGTTTATTACTATTAGTATTGACTATTTGCCTATTACATGATTCAACAATTCAAAATTGGATTTGAACGATACCAATTGTTGGCTATATTTTGACTATATTAACTATATATTGACTATAAATTGTTTGTTTTTGCTTTACTCGTGTTTTCTTTGAGATTGATTAATATATTTCACTCCTCTTTGTATTCTGCTTTTATCTCCCTTTTCAGAAATTTGTTGTGTATATAATATATTTATCGATGCACTTTTTTAATTTTATTTCGATGTGTTTTGTTGTTGTTCTTTTGGCGCCTAACCTTTGATTCTGTGTGCAAAAGTGCTAGTTCAATTGTTTTCTCTGTCTGCTGCTCTCAAACCACACACGAGCATTAGCTCTTGTGGAATGAGTGTTTGCTTTTGTGCTTTTTTTTTGTAACCTGTGGTGGATGAATAAACTTACTTACTTACTTACTTTCATTTTTTTTTGCAAATTTCATTTTACTTCTTTACAAATGGAAAATAATTTTGTAATAAGCCTGCAAACTTTTCTTAAAAACCGACTCGTTTGTTTAAATTAGCGTAAATTTTTCTGAACTAAAGGAATATAATAGTGTGGAAAAGTTGTAAAATATTCTTCGTAAGTAAACTTAATGTTTCTTTACTTTTAAAGTACTTAACATGTTGCAGTCTTTTTACAACATATTTCGTATAACAATAATGAAGATAACTATGTATTTTTAAGACAATTATAACTTTCCCTCCTACGCTTTGAGTGTTTTTCGTTTTTATGGATTTTAAAGTGTTTTAGTTGACTTTGGCTTCTTAGCTGTATCTTCTATTGCTTTGATAACGACGCTGGGATTGCTTCGAAACGTCGCAAATTGTTTATTTTATGTGCACTCCACTGGCTTGCTATTTTTAAACATGACAGTTTCAACTTTTCTCTGCTATAAAATTATAAAGACAACCCACAACAAAAGTGAAAATGGTAGACGAGATTTGATATTTCAGATTTTACTATTGGCTAAACAAAAAAAAAAGTGGAAGGGAAGATGATGATCACCGCGATGATAGTAACATTATCGCTGAAACCACAGCATATTCAACCGTTTTAGGGGAATCTAATTAATTTCACTTTAGTGCACAAATGAGATGAGTGGAAGAAAGTGGGAATGAGCCAAGGGGGAACAAAAGACGATAAAATTCCTCTCTTCTCAAAATGCATCAATAAATTCGTCCATTTCATGGAATTATCCGTTTGCCATGTGCTGGCCATTTGTTTAACTGCTGCAGATAAAACTGCACCGGAGCGTAAGTATTGGTAGAGCATACTTAATTTGGTTTGCACTAAAAAAAGCTTGCAATCCAAAATTACGCAGGAAGTTATTAATGAAAATGGAACGATTAGCATGAATTTGTTGATCTAATTTACTCGGCGCTGGTGCACTCAGTAGTTTTTCTTCAAATTTGCCGAACATCTGGCACAATTAGAAAGGGGATCCAACGAAATGATTTGGACGAGAGAGAATGAACATGTAACACCACAACAAACGAGGAGCATGATGGTGTGGGTTTAAGAGTTAAGGGAGTTAACGAAAAGAGTTGCTGCCACTGGTAATATGGAATAATTATCTCACTTCGTTATGGGAGGAGCTGTTTCATATCAAAACCAACGCACAGCAGGTAACCATAACGCTGCATTATTGTGACGTCATCAGCAACTATGGTTAGTAGTAGCTGCTAGCTTGGAGTTCAAGCAGGAAGTAAAAACATGTTATGTCATACTGTGAGCATGTCTGCAACACCTCCTTTAAGTGGGTGCATTAAAGCAATACCGTGAACTGTACAGCCAAGGGACAGCGGTCCCCTTTGGGCTGCTACTCTGCAACAGTACGAGTTACTACTGCAATGAACCCAAAAGCGCACCCCATGGCTAACACAAGGTAGTCAACACTACCAGGTGTTCCCCTCGCTATTGTTCAGCTGAAACTTGTATTCCGGATGGTCGCTGCCAAATCAGCTATAACCCGAAATCATCCGAATGTGGCAGTAGGAAGTTATGCCAACACAGATGACCAATGCTGCACATGGTACATTTCCATTAAATGATTCCTTATTCGAGTCCTTATTCGCCCCCCCCCCCCCCACCGTCCTGGACTTCCCATTGCTGTCCAGGCGTATAAAGGATTAAAGGTACAGAGGATAGGATAGTGTAGGTTGCCAGCAAGTGTTTGCGATTTCACCATGCACTTCGTAACCTTGAATTACCTAAGGGCCAGCACAGCTAAAAGTGTGACAATATTGCAACTGCGTAGAAACTCGATCATTTGGGGTTGTTGCTAAATAAGTGTCACATACTTTGAAGCCTGCCGTCATCCAAGACGTCGGGATGGAAAAATCATGAGCTTTCGATTATTTTTTTCTGTGAAGTGAAAGCTCTGAGCGAAACTAAAAATACCCATTTTTGTCCGTGTCGTCCTTGTTATTTACGAGCAGGTAGGGGGCAGAAGAAAAAACACGCAAATCACTTTCTGGCAGGGAGGGAAAAGACAGCAATATCGTGAATTGTAAAATTAGTAGAGTGAAGGAGTGCACTTTGGTAATAAAACCAGTTAGGTTGCATTACTAGATTGGTGCGCTAGTTTGGACAGTTAAAATGACACAGAAATGTGGCAGTTTTGCTGTTAACGAGAAAAATAGTCATTGCATATGCCTTACACGCAAAACTTTGGTGGAAATCATTTTTTTTTAAAGCAGTATATTGAAAATTGTTGAGTGGATAAATCGCTCTCAACGAATCTGTTTTGCCACCTGTGTTACAACAGTGTGCTTATTCTGAAGTCATGCATACGCCTACATAAATCTCAGAGCAACAGGTTAGCCAAATTCTTGGACTTAGCAGCAAAGTTGTCGATGAGCCGACTTTTATCCACCGTATCGACAAAGTCTCGTTCAGACTAACTAGCAAATACACCGCCACAGCGCTCAAAAGAAATTTGCACGTTTGCTTGCATTTGATAGGCGGGCCGGGGCCCCCAACGCAGGTGGGTCCCTGGCACCTGCCAGTCTGACTCTGTGGTGTACACGCCACAGGCCTAATCTGCGATGATTGCTGCTAAGTCCTCTAGTGTTGTAGTGACAACAAACTCGAAATGGCGGAACAACTCGATCTCTTATCTCGTATTGAAAATAGCCTGAGTCGCACAAACATATAAATAATAACCAATTTATTTACGTGTTTGAGCAACTCTGACTTTTTTCCAATATCACTTATGACACGTCTCTCTCTTTAACTCGATCACTTGGAGTTATTGTCCAATAAATGTCACACTACGTGATGCTATAACTCAATTTCAAGAAAGCCTAAATTGTGTTGAACGAGAAAGAGAACACGTATGACATATGCTGGCACATTATATAAGACATAAGAGAATATATTAATGACAAAATTATAAACTTTTACAATTTTCCCATTACAACTGTAGCGCCCTGTTTGGCAAAATTGTAAAAACTTGTAACCACCAAAGATGACACATCCACATCATCACGCGACCATATCATTATGGGCCGAATTCCTTTCCACCATCAATCGTAATATTGTTTTGGTTCAGCCATGCTTGTTCAGGTAGTGAAAGGCGCACCAATGGCGTTTGTCTTGCTAGTCTTTTAAATTTTAATGTTTGGTCGGCCGATGATTCAAAGGAGTGCAAGTCACAATTCATAGGAAAATACTGTTTGTAATAAATGCTCAATAAAAATATGAATTTGACAAAACCAAAAGCACTAGATACAGTGGTTTAAAAATCACAAGAAACGGGAAGAAAACCACTCGATATTTCACTCGCTACGTATGCATAGTTTTTGAAGAGAACGAGAAAATAGCTCCAAGTATGTGACATTCAGCGTGCGCGAGGAGACACGCAGACTGTTATATACATTGAACTATTTTCTCCTCCTCTTGAAAAAGTACGCGCAATTAGTGAGCGAAATATCGAGTAGTTTTTTTTCTCATATTTCTTGTGTTTTAACCATTGTACTTATACCTTTGGCTTCATCAATTGGTGTCCATATAATAAAAAAAAATCCATTTTGTGCTGTGAGCGGTATGTGGTTGGTTGCTGCGTAATTTAAACTGTTAAATTTGTTTAGCTGTTGCGCTTCTTAACCACTTATTGTTCCCGTAGTATTACAGGTCTGCAATGGTGGATGGACATAATTATTTGCACATGCAAATAATTAAAACTAGTTAGTTGCGGTGTAACATACTGCTGTCTACTAGGAAGCCATGTTTTCACGCTGCACCGTTTGTTGTCGCACTGCAGCAACCATGGAGGCTCACCGCAAGCTTTATCTTAGCTGGCCTTGCATTGGCGAGTTTGGCGTTTGGCGTTCTCGGTAGATGTCGCCCCAAGCCAAGCACTCATTATCTCTTTGCTCACCACACACCTGCGTGAAGATTTCGATGCGGAATAGAGCCTGTAACTACACATTTTAATAGCATTCGCCTTAAAGCTGCACCGTAGGTTGCATTGGTTCTGGCGTAGGTATTGTTTGGTGTTAACGCAAGATGTTACCACGTGCTTCGTTGTAATTGGCTGTCACGATATTCGCCTATGGGCCAAA
Organism: Lithobius niger; assembly: GCA_023313725.1. Lineage (NCBI taxonomy): Eukaryota > Metazoa > Arthropoda > Chilopoda > Lithobiomorpha > Lithobiidae > Lithobius > Lithobius niger. The sequence continues at coordinate 31,300 of JAHWFP010024850.1, forward strand.
AGAACTTGCTCTTCGCCTATGGTTCAGCGCAAGCGAAGTACACAGAGTGTATATACATATACCTGTTCCGAAATAACCTTTTTTTTGAAAATGACAAAAATAGTGCACAAATAGTGCTTCCTCATGTGTGAAAGGAAGGCGTGTACCCCATAAGAGGCACGCTTCAACAAATTGTTTATTTATATTTCTAAATACTCCAATTGAGTTTCCAAAGGCCGCATTTTGGAGCTAAACAATAAACATGTCATTCAATCTACCGTATTGGCACTGGCTATAGTTAACCCAAATGATACAAGTACAAATGAAACAATATAAAAACTTGTGCGTGAGCGTGACGCTCGACGCGTACGCCAGTTCATGAGCAAAGCAGCGCGCGCGGACAACCTGCGTGGCCCGCTCGTGACATTGTCACGCTAAAGCAAACGCTCTTTCACTTACAATCAAACGCGTGAGCAGGCGCGTGAGCTTGCTAATGCTGGCCGGTACTCCGATCCAACTACGCCGTTTCACAACTTCCCCCTTCTATAGCACCAAGATTCGATTCCATACTGGTCAAGGTATGCTATTATTGATTTCACCAACGCTGTATACAATTCACTTGACACTGGTAACATAACAACTTGAATTTTTTTGGATATTGCTAAAGCATTTGATACTGTTCCCCATAATCGGCTGCTATTCAAACTTGACCTTGCTGGAATTAGAGACTCACAACTGAATTGGTTTAAAACTTATTTGCTTGAAAGATCCCAGGCAGTTAAAATCAGCGACCACTGCAGTAAAGATACTAACATTGCGTGTGGAGTTCCCCAAGGCTCCATCCTTGGACCTTTACTGTTCCTTATTTTCTTCAATGACTTTTATAACCTACATCTTCTTGGGCAAATGGTCTCTTTTGCTGACGACACTGCAGTTTTGAACTCGGCTAGCTCAACGACGATTCAGCATCTGGTTCAAAACGATATGAATAGGATTTCAAGTTGGTTTAATGAGAATCAAATGAATTTAAATACTGCCAAAACTAAATACATTGTCTTTGCTCTCAAAGATGTCGAGTCTCATGCTCCATTTAACATTATTTACCATAACGCGGGTTGCAGTGTCAAGTGTACATGTCCCACGTTGATGAAAGTTGAATCTATTCGTTATCTCGGTGTCATTTTAGACCAAAGAATGTGTTGGAAACAACATGTACAACACGTCTGCAATAAGCTAAGATACTCTTTGTACAAAATCTACACTTTACGAAAAGTTGTATCATCCTCGTTCCTGAGGCAAATTTATTTTGCGTTGGTACAGTCGTACCTTCAATATGGAATCACGAGCGGGGGTGGAACTTATCTTACTAACTTGAAACCATTAATAACTCTTCAAAAAAAATTATTAGAGCTTTGGGCTCCCATAAATACACGACACCGTCTGCCCCTCTATTCAAATTGTACAACATATTATCCCTTAGGCAACTGTACGTTGAGAAAACCTTGGTTGTGTACAAAAAAACCGTTGAACACACAGCTGTTGCTCTTTTTAATACTAGGGCTTACAGTCAGCTCCACATTTTGTTACCAAAAGCCAGACGGGAAATTCTACATAAAAGTTTTCTATATCAGGCCCCAAAGATTTACAACCATCCGATCAGCTCATTGTTTCAAATCGAATGGATTGTTGGGCTTGCTGACCTTGAATCCTTGTTTATTATTAATATTTAATACCCTTTTTGTTTTTGTATATCTATCGAATGCTCGACTTGTGTAGATATGTACTTGACTTATTTTTTTTGTTTATATTTTAATCTGACATATATTCATATTATTTTATGCAGAATCTGTTGCCATCTACTGATTTCTAATTATTTTCCTCGTTGTATCTGTGTTGCACACGAATTTACTCTGCAACACAGATTTACACTCTCATAATTTCGTTGCCATTGTAGCTATTGAAATGCTTTGGAGTGCAATAAACTTACTTACAGATCACTGTAATTAAGATATCTGGACGTTTATTTTGAGGATTCAAGCTTTTAGCACACCACGTTTCCTTTCTTGTGGCGCCAATGGAATCCATTGATGCCGCCATTTTCCTATCCCAGCATGCAACAACAACTAAACGTGCGAGCGTCTCTTGGCGCTCACCAATCTAGGTCCAGTAGATATTCGCGTGACGCTTGAAAATAGCAAATAGCAAAAGTGATTGGCCCACCTGCTCTACAATTGTAAATGGTCGCGCTTAAGCGTTGAGCATACGAAAAACTCTAGTTTCACCTGCCGAGCGTCACGTGTACGCGTCGAAATCAATATTATAAATGGGCCCTTACGTGTGGCTAATAAACGCCGATTTTCGTTCGCGTCGCTAAATTTTGCACTCAATCATCCAGAATTTTGCCCCACTGGAGGGGTGGGCGCCCTGTCCCTTCTCCCTAGGTTACCCCCCCCCCCCCCGTCTCTTTTCCCTACTCTTTATTAATGTCTATTATAGTAATTTCTTTATGAAAAGACAGCGACCATAAGCCGTTATGTAAAGGTTTAGATGATTTTTTGTTAGCCTTCGAGAAACAGACGATGTAATTGCTGTATTAATCTTGAGTCAGGTGATGATCGTTTTACGAGCAAACAACCATTTGTCATGTACAAACAGGCCAAGAAAGATGTTATTTACTTTGTGTTACGATTTTGGCAGGCAAACAAATCAAGTTGAATAAAGGAAATTGGCAAACACACTTTCTTTACTTTACATTCTCGACCGACAACCAACTCAAAGTTTAATTACACCTCACGAAAAATGGGAATTCATCTGAATCTCAAAAGGTTAAAAGTCTTTTGATTTTCGACTGAATGAAGAATATTTTACATCTAAATTCCTAAACTGAGCGTGTTTACTCGGATATTATTCGTGTATGCAATAAAATGTAAGATGTGTTTAACCTTGAGTCATAAACGTTCAATGAGATTATAAATAAACTCCTTTGGCTTTATTACCTTGAGTTGCTACACGGTCAAGTTCTTTAAAAGTAAATGGCTAGCCTCACGACAGGTTAAATGCTTACCATAAAACACATATGACATAATATTGTAAATTGATAATTCGTCCAATTTTTCAGTAAAAAGATTATGTGCACGTGAAAAATTAAGAAGAAAAATAAACAGTTTCGTGTTGAAGGATTTTCCTACTTCTAAAATTGTGTAGTCAACGTCTTTGATTTTGCTATATTAAGGGTATATTGCCTACCTCACCCCCACAGCTTTGTTGTGTTTCCAAAAACAACCCCACACTGCATCGGGGCAGGAACTGTCCTATGTAGTTGAAATGGTTTGATGGTTCACCAGTCAGAGATGTCAAAGGGAAATATATAATTCGACGCGTTATAGTTATTCAGACGTGTTATAGTTATTCCGAATTACAACGGCAGCTGCGTATGTTAATTTAATACCTGACTAATTTTTCGGTGTGGAAAATCCATTTGTCGATAAAGATGTGATATACTTCATTATTTCTCATATTTTCTTCTTCCATTTGTATTGGGAATATTTTCATTATCTAATCTTCATCTTCAATAGATTACTTCATCTTTATTGACTATATTTGTTTTTTTTTTTATATATATTTTTTAAGTTGAACTATTCCCTCTTGAAATTAAATGAATTTGAAGTGTTCCTCACGTATATCTTCGTCATATTGCCATTTTGAAAAGCCTCGTTAATCGTAATTCGAGCTTTTTTTCCATTCAACCACATATCACTATAATACTCTCTGATCTTAAGACTGTATTATAATGGTCTTTATTTTATTTTTGTTTCTCGTTGATATTCTGTGGGCTGTATCGATATGCCAGCCAATAGTGAAAGTTTGCAATATTTCGGCCCTCCACCAAAATGTATGGACAGTGTCTTTCATGTCTTCGTTGTTTATTTCTTCAACATCATACATTTCTATGTTTTTATTGCTTGAATATTGATCAGCTTAATTTTGATATAATTGTTCCAGCTTATATTATTTTTTTCATTGTGTTGGTGTCTTTGTCTTCTTTGCTGATACCTTTAAGTAGATTTTCAACTTTTGCATCTTTTTGCAGTTCAGCATGTTCTTTTATAATTTCCTGATTTTCTTCTTTTATTGTTTCACATTTTTTTCAATGAAATTCATTCCCTCGAAAATTCGTTCGTTTACTTTCATAATACCTTCAAGTTGTTTTTCAATTAGTTTTATTGCTTGGTCTTCTTCAGTGTTGTTATTTTTCATAGTTGCTGTTTCGTCGTCTAATTTGTCATTTACTTCATGAGTGTTCGTGAATTATGTCTCAAATTACATCTCTGAAATTGCAAAGCCACTACTTTCTTTTTTCCTCCAAAGATCTTATCGTTGTGGAAGCAAAACTGAGCACGCATTAAGATACTTCCCTGCAAACCAAGAAATCTCCTTCTCTTTTGATTACCTTTTCACACTCTTGACAGCGCGATATTGTGATTTTTTTTGTAAATGAACCATCATTTAATAATGCACATGATCGCCAAAGGAACGCTTCCACTTGAAAAGTTCATTTAATGAAATAAAAAGAAAGCATTGTTCAATTTCAGAATTGAAGGTTTCTGTATGTATATAGTTCGATGTCCTTCAATATTAATCCGTATCTATCGGCCCATTTATTAACTTGTAAGATTTATAGGTTGACTAGCATCGTACCCGGCTTCGCCCGGGTTTTGTTTCGCCCATGGTTTTGTTTGTCCCGTGGTTGTTTTCTAGTTTTCGATCGGTGTTGCCTGAACATTGACTGCGACACGCAATTTTTCTTCATGTAAGTTTCCCTTTTCCTCTCATCTTCTCCCTACCCTTTCTTCCCTTCCTATCCTCATACCCAGCCCACTCCTTCCCTTCCTCCCCTTTGCCACACGCAGGTAACAAGCAATTTTTCTTCCTGGAATCCTCCCCTTTTCCTCCCGTTCTCTACCTCTCGTGTCCCGTCCCTCCTTTTCTGTCGGTTCAGTAAATGCCTAATCATATGCTTAATGGTAACAGACGCATTCCCCCCCCCCCCCAACTTCCACCCTCCCAATCTCTTTATTTTCTAAAGAGCAGGGCTAACAGACGCATTGCTCCACACATGGGCATTCCCCGTTCTGCCCCCCCAATCCCACCTCCTATTTCAGTTTATCGGTTTGGCTTGACCGATCCATGTACCGGGTGAAAAATAACTACCCTTCGTGCATGACGTCATTTAAGACTTGGAGCTGAGATAACCGCACAAAGCAAAGTCGAGGCAACAATGTGCCAATTTCACTTGTTCAAGACAACAGCGTACCAGTTTCAACTTCTGACCAAACACGCTCGTCCGTTTTCATTGTATGGGCGGTGCTTGTCTTCAGCCGTTGTCTTGTAGGGGTGTGTTTGGACCGTGGTTGTTTTCC
>JAHWFP010024850.1:38384-50311 GCA_023313725.1 Lithobius niger
AGACAAAACAAAGCTATAGTTATACTAGTTTAGGTTCTGGTTGGCCACTCTAATTAGCTGTATTTATGATCGTTTGGAATCGCCTGTCTACTATATGCACTAACATTGGTGGTGACTGGATCCTTGTACACACACTGAGTTCCTGCATGTGCTAGGCTCGCAACGATTTGTTTAAGCTAGCATCTACGAAAATTGGTAGTACTCTTAGGACGATGATATTTTTATTTTGTTTTATTTCATTTCATTTTATTTTAGTTTTATTTATTGTTTTAGAATATTTTTTCTTTATAATGCTGGAGGAAGTATACGTACCCGATTTTTGATTTAAACATTTCTTGAGGGTTAACTACGTGGGGGGGGGGGGGGGGAAGCTGCATGGCTTGTTGGAGGATCCACACTGGAAAATTGCAAATGCCTGGACTTTAAATTTGTAACTGGGGAAATCTCCGTTCATGACAGAGCCAAAAGATTGTCCAGAATACATCAAGAGTGGGCTTATATTTTTGCAAAACTGATAATATAAGAATTGTGTAGGGGTCTAGGGGATAGCGTGTTATTTTTATTGTGTAAATTACGGGTAATTGTTTCAAAATGTTTGACGGCTAGTTTTGAGAGTTCTAAATGGGCAGTTTTCGTTATTGGCTAGGGAGATTGTTGAAGTGGTACAAAATTACATTTCTTCGTAGTCATAGTCGTCGCTGTTGGTTACTTCAATAATTAAGGGTTCGACTCGGTATTCAATCAGATGATCAGTGCCTCAATAATCGTTCTCAAGCGTTACAACGTGGTTAAAGCATTTCTGCCAGTCACCAGGGGTTACATTGGCTACTGCAGTAGTTGTTAATGTTTTGCCGTCTGCAATTTTACATTTTGTGTTGGATGCTCTTATTTCGTCTTTATCTTGGGCCCAAATTAACTCTATGATATTCAGCTCGCAGTGGTACGGAAATTTGTTTTTCGACCCACGAAATAATTTCTGGTTTATTGCTTTTGTTTGCCTTGTCGAGTCGAACTGAATGACACGGAAAGTGGTGCATCACGATCACCAAGTTGGCCGGAATATTGGGTAGTATAGTTTTTAACCAGTTTTTAAAACACACGCCGTTCATTTCTTCATGGTAATCCCCAGTCTTAGTTTTCTAATGAAAAGAAGTTGAGCACTATTTACAAATCCTTTTCGTTAGAGCCAGCATGCAATAATATCAAACGTCGATCTTTTCCCGGTGGTATGAGGCGGCCAGGTAACTCTTTTTTCCTTGCCGTGCCACTGCATCTGTCGGCTGTGATGTTCCTTGGCCCATATCTCGTCCAAGTAAACAAACACTGGTTGTAGCTACGCAATTAACTTACCGAAGAACTACAACGTAGAGCAACATTTTCTGGACTTACGTAAGTCGGAATCATAGCTGCAAAGGGCGAGCAAGCTTGACAATTTCTCTGCGCGCTTCAGCTTTCGATGTGCTCGGCCGTCGCGGCGGCGTCTGCGGCGTTAGGCCTAATCGTCATGCCGTAGTTTTGGCCAGAGTTGGGTATCGGTGTTTCCTTTCCTACTGACAAGACACGCTTACCGTTCTCTGAGATTTTCCAGTGGCAAAGCTGGTCTCTTAAATTTGTTGTTTCAGCATCCGTGTTGTGTTCTGAGTCTCCGTGTATTTGAAAACATTGCAAACAATCTCCCTAACCGAAGAATTCAGAGGTTTTCCACGTCGGGAAAGCGATGAAGCGAGAGATAAGGTCGCCATGTTGGTTCGTCTGCTCAAAGAGAAATTTTTACCAGGCGTGATCAATCCATTGTCCAAAAATCCGCGCGGAGTGGCCAACTTATAGTCATGGTGGACTGATCAAAACCGTATGCAATGTAGGATAGAGGGGTAATGATGAACTGGACTAATACCTCAGAGTACAATGAATACTCAGCTGTGCATTCTCGTGCGCTACTTAAAGGATTACTCTTTTCAAACATCCTCTCCCCCCCCCCCCCCCCCCCCAACCCCGCTATCCTTGGTGTTATTACGCTGCCTACGATTTTGATTCATTATTACTAACTTTAGCCTGGTTTTGACCGAGAGAAGATGGATCTATAGGCGAAAATCGTCACTATTTTATGACTTTTATTTACAGCGATTTGTGTTTATTTATTTACTATATGGTTCGCTTCACTTACTCTATTGGTGTCGATCCATGCTCATGTAGATTAGTTGGTTTCTTTTTTTATTTGTTTGCTTGGCCGAACTTTGACGAAATGACCAGTTTTAGAGCGGTTTTTCGTCTATTTAATCGCAATTTAATTATCTGGTGCTACTCTCATCTTTGTAGGTGCTTTAGTTCAAGAGGAGTAGATATAATGATGTGCACTATTGATATTATTATATTACGTATTTATAAGCAATTTTGTATTCGTGTTCTCTCCTACTCTCCAATAATCTACCATAATCGACGCTTTCATAGAGCGTCATTTACTCGATTAAAACGTCAGCCAGTCTCAAACGCAGAAAGCTAATTAACGTGTTGTTAGATTCTAAGAAACCCCACGATGCTCATATTCTGAACACTCTGCAATTGAATCTGAGGATCCAAGATTCGAGACAGTAGCAATGAGCATTGTCATCAGCCAGCAGCAAACCTAGAATAGCATCATCATCAAATACATACTCTGCTCAGCTTTGTTGCAGCATGTAAAAAAGTTTATTTACAAGTCAAAACCACTCTCAGTTCCACAAACGGGAAAGGATAAACACCAGATAAGTAACAATAATCAAAACATGAAAAAAAAAAAAAACTGGCAAAAACCCGCAACAAATCTTTTACATAATAGAAAATAAAAATTAACGTCGGCGTGAAACCTATAATACAACAAATACAAAATGCACCCAATTGATTTAGTCATCATAGTGAAATGCCATTTCTTCCACTCAAAAAAAAAATCGCCAATACCTTTTCGAAAGCAGCGATGGTAAGAGCTGAAACAGTTTGATCAGAAACAGAATTCCACAGAGAAATAAACCTGATGGGAAGGAATTATACGGATCATGTTCAAATGAGATTTTGAATTGTAAGTTTATAAGAGGACCCATGAGTGGTCTGTTAGACTGGAAATATTCAAAACATTTGTTAGTGATATTTGTATCAATGCCCCTCACAATTTTGAACAGCGTAATTAAGTGAAGTTAAATTGGGAGTTTGTGGCCGTTCACCATAATAGAGCCCTCCCATTCCCCGATGTTGTTCGTAATTCTGCGCTCAACATTTTCGAGCGTCTTACGATTCTTTACGTAAAGAGGTGCCGAAAACGGAACCCCGTATTTGAGAATAGAATGGATAAGGGATTTAAAAATAGAAAAATAAATTGCAGGACTTCTGTAGGTCCGAGTGAACATGTATGAAAGAGAGATGGCCTTGGTAACCATGGTTTCCATATGTTTGTCAAAATAAAATGTACGGTCTGTAACAGTACCCATGTCACGTGTCGAAACAGCCACAGAAATCGGATGGAAATCAAGATAATACTGTATTTTTTGGGTTATTAAATCCAAGATATACAAAGAAATAAGCTTATCTTTATTAACGGGAAGTTACCAATTACAGCTCCATTCGTAAGCAAGGTCGATGGAATGCTGAGCCCTGTCAAAAATCATCATTACTTCTGAGAATAGTTTCCGTTTGGTATCATCCATAAAGTTGGTTTTAAACAGTCGTCGTCAGTTGAAAAGTCACCAATAAAAAAGGTAACAACTGGAGTGTATGCAGCGAGCCTTATTGGAGGCCACTAATCACGGACCCTTAAGACAATTTTTTCTAGCCTAAAACGACGGCGACCTTTCATCCGTCATCCCTGTATCAAGGAAGCCAAAAGGCATAAGCTTTCATAAGGTCTAGAGCCATTAATACTTCATTGTAAAATTCTAAGAAATTTGAAAATGTAGAAAAACTGGCCCTGAAACCATTGTTGTGAGGCCGTAAGTATCAAGGAACTTAGTAAGATGTCACAATAGATGATCGGTTAAACTGATTAGTAGACAGTTAGAGGATGGGCTGGCAGATGCATTTATTTTAAGTTTTACAAACGCATTATATGAACCAATATTCAGTTATAATGGGGGGGAGAGTGGGAGGAAAGAAGACTGGGGAAACGGTCCAATTGGGACGTAACACTTTAAATTTTCCGAATTATTTTGGGGATCAAGTAAATGACACACTTGTTCCCGCTGAGGGCTCATTTGTCTGGCATAACGCAAAAAGGCCTTGTTGTCCAAACAAATGTGAGAGACCAATTTATGTTCGAAAACAAATTTAAGGTTTTTGCTTTGCTTAATTTGCGTATTGAGCTTTTAGTGATTGTGAAAACTATCAAGATCACATTTGGTTTTTTTTTCTTTTTCTCAAAAATTTGTGCTTACTTTGCATGAGTTCAGCAAATTGTTTGCTCATTCATCCATCGAAGTTTGAATCAATAAACTGATTAACCTTCTCGACACGAATCTAACTGAGTATTAAGAAAGGAATACAACCCAAGTAGTATTGTGCACTCGTCCTAGTTATATTGTGCTACAGCCTAACAGAGTCCCATGCTTTTTCGGTAGCACATTTAAATCCTTGGGAGGGGTGGAGCGTGCATCTGGGGTGTCTGCAGTAGCCCTGATGCCCCTAGCCGTGCCTGCAGTAGCCCTCAGACCCCTAGCCGTCGATGTGCGTTGGTTGACCGGGATAATTTACCTTATCTCGGGCGGCTAGTAGGTAGTGGGCAAAGAGCCGTCGATGCGTGTTGCTTGACCGGGATAGTTGAGCCTACATCCCGGCTGGTTGGTAGGTAGTGGGCAAAGAGCCATGGCATGTGTGTTTGTGTGCATGCATGGGTAAAAGTGATAGAACGGATATGTTTTAATGAAGTTTTAATAAAATCTAGAAGAGGATGTATACATACATATTACAGGCGTATATACTAGTGCGACGCTGTCGATTTTTTTAGGCCTACAAACCTGAATAAATCCTACAGCTGCGAACATACATATACATTGTCATTTTCGATACTCTAGTCACCCCTGAAATAACTAACATACAGACGCCAATATATACAGGCCACTTCCTAAACCAACTGTCCTAAATTTTTCTACCCCCCACGGAGAGTACACCACATTTTGTCCTTGCAGTCCACAACCATATCCTCTTTCCTATCAATGATTAAAAACCTTTCTGCCCTCTAGCCAGGGTGAAGATCGTCACTACGGAAAACAAGTCGACATGCCGAAAAGGGTCAAGGGGGTTAGTAACGTAACCACGGCTCTTTTCCCGCTACCTACCAACCGCTTCGGGTATGGGCTCAATTACCCCGTACAAACCACGCGCATCGACGGCTACCAATCAAGGGGCATGAGGGCTACTGCAGGCACGGCTGGTAAACCCTAGATGCACGCTCCACCCCTCCCAAGGATTTAAATGTGCTACCGAAAAAGCATGGGACTCTGTTAGGCTGTAGCACAATATAGCTAGGACGAGTGCACAATACTACTAACCCAATCCAAGCATCAACAAGATCAGTAAGACATTACAATTTAAGCAACCCAAATCAGCTTGAAGGTGGGCGACATTAAACCATTCGTAATTATAGTTAATTGTAACGTTAGAGACAATATGATGAGCAATATGGAGTGAGATATACCATTCAAAGGTCAATAGTTCCAAAATTTTCAATCGGGGAGCAATTATAAACTAAATTTCTGTCCAAACCGAATGTAGATCGAAGGTATTTTCACCCCTGGTTGGAAAATTAATAATTTGCTTTGAATTTAATGAATTGAAAACTTAAGTACTCTAACGTCGTAACCGGAGAGGCCATTATCGTTTGCCAGTTAACGGTTGGTAGGTTAAATTTCCTGCGTATGAAAGGATTTGAAAGCCTTACAAGAGAAATAATGATTTCTGAAACAGCTTATCATCCAGGCATGAGGAATCTGGGGGGCATTAAATTAACAAGAAATGGTACGCTCTTTGAAATGTGCAGAGCTTAAATTGGCACGCAAATTTCGGTTTAACTCCATTAGGTAAGAAACAAACAGAAAAATATTTTTGGCCAAAACGATAATGCCTTCAGCCATACGATCGTTGGCACGATTCATTCTACGCACACAAAACATATAATCATTCTTAACCAAAAGAGCGTCCGGAATGTGTGACGCAAGCCAGGAATCTGTACAACAAAGGACATTGGGGGCAACAAAGCAATTTATTTAAGTTCACTGTTTTTTGTTTGTAAGTGAACGCGCGTTAATTGGTGATAAGACAAAATGTCAGGTAATTAACTGAACAAAGAATTGCTTCGTCCTTTAGAAAAAAAAGCATTACAACTCTTATCCGTATAGAATTCAGAGCTGTGAAATCACACAAATAAACGGATTAGAGTTCTCTTGAACGAAAATGAAGTACAATTTGAACTCCATTTCCAAGGAACAAGGACTGTTTTTATTCCTTAGCAATATCAGAAAGTGAGCGTAATTTGTTTTTAAAATTGGGCCACTGATTCTTCACTGTTGCATGCAGTTGTAGTAACCGCGGTAAACAATCGAGGAAAATAATTTGAAAACAATAATTCAACTGGTCACCCGAATCCTGCATTGAAAACTAAACAAGTCATGTCGGCCGTCCAATTTTGTGGTTGTAAGGCCTCAAAATTATAGACTTAGTACCCTGCGGTTTAAAACTGAAAGACTTAAATGCAAACCAGTATCGTTTCACTTTGGTTCTCAACAACAAGTTCAATGTTTTATTTAAGAGCCTAAGGGTCCGCATCCATGTGCTTTGTCTAAAGTTAAACTATAACTGTACTAACTATACACACTATATAAATTGTACAAACCATACAAACCGTTCACACTGCAGAAACTACACAAATTGTTCTAAACTATACAACCAAGCACCTAGAACATCAGGCGCTAAACAACAATTGCAAAGGAAAGGAACAGAGTGTTTGTCTCTGTTCACTGGATCAATGCACTTACATCAAGTCACTCCCTCGACTAGACAGCTCTGCCAGACGCACGGGAGAAAGTCGCAATTGCCCTGAACCTGATAGGCAGAACGGGCCGAGCGAGGTGAGAAACCCAGAGCCTGCTGCAAATCTCTACTCATATTACACCTCACAACGTGGGCCTGCCTCAGTACATGAAGGTGAGGACATGCAAACAAAAATTATGTTACTGATTCTTCAGCACCACAACTACAACTTGGAGTTGGGACCCATCCAGAGTGGAATGCTTGTTCTTTCAAGTGGGAGTGCCTTGTGCACAGCCGTAACACCTAGCTTGCTATATAAACTGGGAGACGAGCTGATGGGCGTGGGGACACAGTGCTAGTGTGTACTGTGCGCAGATTCTGGCCATTCGTCCTCGCTAAACACTCAGACTCCCAGCAGGCATGCAACTACATTGACACAACCGGATGTAGATCTCTTGGCCAACAGGGAACAAAAACCAGGTTAACCCGGGACACATAACCGATACTCGCTAACTCATCCAACATTTCATTTCCATACAACCCGCTGGACGTAGGATCTAGCACAGACTGATGGTTGACACACGCTGCATGAAAGAGCCTGAAAGATCTTCTACCCTATCTGCAGGACAAGTGGATGACTCACAACTTGGTTCATCAGAGAGCGATACAAAAACTGTACACACAACGCAGAATCAGAACAAATGCAGAAATGAGGAAGTCGTAGGTCAATTGCCACATCCAAAGTAACAGAAATAGCGGCTAACTCCCAAACAATAACTGATGAAACTTTTTCTAGAAACTGACTAGCACACACTTTTAGGCTCGGAGAAGCTCCTATACCACCCTCCCAGTTCTCTCTGTGGAAGGAGGCATCACAGAAGATGTAAACCACTTGCGCACACTGATTGGTGTCAAAAAACGAATCTGGATTGGGGCACCACTCCCATAGACAGGTTGTGGACACCTGGAGTGGACCAGGAAACCCACCCATAGGACACTCCATGAGAAAGGCAGCAACTAGTCCAGCAGTACCAAGTTGCATTCGCGCAAAAGGACTCACAGACTGATAATCTCGTAAAGTAGTCCTTAGTAAGTCCATTGTTCCTCTGTTCACGCACCGGAAGCATAGCTTCACAAGAAGCTTTGATGCCCACAGACGCACAGGATGTTCGCCAGCTTCTATGAGGAGAGAAGATATAGGGGCGGACGGAAGGCACCCTGTAATAGCTCGAAGGCACTTATATAGCAAAACTTGAATACATTCAAAGTTTAACTAGAGCCAACTAGAAACGGGAGGTGATAATCGACACAGGTCCTTACATTCGCATAAACGACGAAATTACTGACCGCTTCGCCGTTTGCCGATTATTGGACAGTGCTTTGAGGGGACCTTAGTCTGTTTCTGTGACTGACAAGCTAAGTCAAAGAAGACACAGCGACAGTGTTAATTTCCCCCTGCTCACGCATCTTAGCATCTTTGCATCTTGTTCGTGCCAGCTGTAATCCGATCTTATGTGCCTTACCTATTGTTAAACGGGACGGAAGCCAATGGGCTCGAAATTGGTTAACATGGGTTCGATTCCCCACTCAGGTAGTCTGACATGTAAGTCCAAAAGGCAACGTAAATAGGTTTGCATCCGTATTTGCCTTACCTATTGTTACATGTTACAGTATTGCATTCTGGGGCCTCTCCTCCTGTCCATTTTTTTAAAAATCCTTCTGTGCAAACGGACTCTATTAAGCACTGCCTGCCGGCCGTGCTAATTAGTGCAAACTTCAATATTTTCTTTGATAATCTTAATAAGGTCAAACTTTTCCCTTCGGTATTTCATTCACTAACTTCCGCTTTTTAAAAAATCGTATTTTTTTTCTTTTGCCCATGCGTTGCTTCCGTACGTAAAGACACTTTAGCAAAATCTTTGAATTTACTACGGCATTTGGCATTAGCCAGAATTTTTTTTAGCATTCTCGGCAATAGGAAAATGCAATCGCCAATACCAGGCACTACCTCATTAGGTTTCCCTACACAGTATGTCAAAGGGTTACAATCAATAATGGTCATGATTCCGCAATTTGTTCGTCAAAATCGTTGGCTTTAAGGCCGAATGCAATTACGGTGTGTAGGTTTTTTTGGGTTTTTTTTTTGACGTTGCCTGAAATGATTCGCTTAGGGAACCCTATGTTCCACTTGCTCTTTTAATAAGAGAATCTCTTCATTACGTTTGCCTATTTTAAGCTCAATTTCATCTATTTGTTTTCTCCTGCGATTCGATCGAGTTTTTTAGGTCATTTAAGATATCGTTTGTTTCATCAACCTGCTTTCTAATATGACTAACATCAGCACAAAGTTACGTTAAACTGACCGAATTTTACAAAACGAAGGGATGGAGTCTGATTCGGAGAGTGTTTTATAAGTATCTGTATCATAGTTGAGGTATTTAATACCGTGACACCAGCGGTTATCGATGTGGCATTGAAAGGAATGCTTATCTGCTATAGAAACCCTCTGATTGCGCAACGAACATTCAGATTTACAAAAGAGCATAACAACAAATGCAAATGAATCAAAGAACATAAAAAAAAAACAGCAAACAAAGGCAACACAACGAAGACAGCAATACAAAACCAACAAACAGGTGTTCTCGACCCAACAAAGACAGTTTTGAAATTCGTAACTGGGTACGAGACGCAGATGAAAGCAAAATTCCAGACAAATGTGCACACGGTAGACGAAAACACTCAAAGCACACTGATGTATTCGTCGAGGGAGGCAATGGCAGGAATGGTGTTCAGGATCGAAGCGACGTACCCCCGCTGAACAGACACCCCAATATGCTGGAGAAGGAACGCGGTCGACCTCTTCTCTCCAGTGGCCCTGGAAATCCTGCGACCGATGTCATGGATCAGGGCCAGGCCATCCCGACCAAAGGACCCCAAAGTCTCAACAACCACCGAGCAAAAGAAATACCGATTGTCCCGGTATTCATACTTGCCTTTCTTCCTTGCTTCGGCAGCAGAGGCGGCGCTCAAAGGCTCCAAGGACGTCTGACTAAGGTAAGACGGTGCCAAGATGAAATTCCACACCAACTGACGACCGCCTGCCCATGGGATCAAAGAGATACAGTTCGGACGCTTACCATTCTCCCGGTCGAGGCCAACAGGTTCCAGCTGGGCAGGAATCCCAGCAGACGCGCGGGCCCGCTTGATGAGGTCGTTGACAGCAGTATGGCAAGACCAGCGACCTGCACTTTTCATGCAGCTCAAACCATGAGTGCCAGAAGAGTCAACAACTGTTCCGCATGGACACACGTGGGGTACGCAAACACGGCAACCCAAGCGAAGAGCGACGGCAATCCAGAAGGCACCGTCGTCAAGAAGAGTGCCAAGATGGGGAGATGGAAGGGCCTGGAGCCAAGCGCCTGATTCCTTGGAAGATACCCCAATGAGACGGGCCTTTTGGGTGAGATTGGCATCCCGTTGATGGAGTATTGTACGTAATTTCTCGATGCCCAGACGATCACACTCACGTTGACTGGCTTTAGCGATACCAGTGGGAGGGGTAGCTTCAGTCAGCTAGCTTTCATTCAGAAAAACTAGTTCTATTGCAAAAAAATAATTAAACATTAACGCACGGGCTGGTTGGAGTGAAGTACAAAGCATGTTACAAAAAATGCACAACTATTGGATGAATATAACTAACCTGAAAAAGTATATTCAACGAGTTAATGAAATGAACAGGCACTCCGAACGAGCGCCCAAATAATAACAACACTAACCTAAAAATTGTAGAGCCTAAAAACACAACAGTACAACTTTGTTGATTCAGTCAAATCGGTTCCCACTGCCCCAAATAGTATTTTAACCAACCTCCTTGCTTCAAGTTCTTAAATATCCTGATAAATTTCGAATCAAATTTCACATTTTCAGAGGTTTGGCAAATAGCTACGCTAATTAGCTTTCATACGCATAGGGAAGCTATGTATAGTGGTTTACCTTTCTTAAAAGCTACTCCGCCCATGAATTCAGTGAGTACAAACAAGTTATCACCGCGGTCCTTATGTAAGCCTCAGTATGAACTTCCATGTTAAACGTCAAACTTTGAACTCCTATAGTCTCGCCCAGAATTGACATAGACCAACGAAATCCGGTATTTGGGGTCGTGTCGTAACTATTTCACCACATTACAAATTTTAATGACAACAATCAAACCGTTCGGCGTCCACAGCATGGCCATTTCTTGTTGTTGTTGTTGTTGTTGTTGTTGTTGTTGTTGGGACTCTATGCCCTCACCTGGAGACCGAACCACTGAACCGATTTTCAAGTTCTATAGCTTAAAACGTAGGTATGGACAAGGCCTAGGGCCTTTCGCAGGCTATTTTAATGTAACTACAATATTCTTGACACGGAAAGCCAAATGGGCTAAAACTTTTGCTCTCACCTAGAGATCGAACCAATGAACCGATTTCAATTTGTATAGCTTAAAATGTAGGTATTAACACCGACCAGGGCCTTTTGAACCCGATTTTGATGTGACTGCAGTATTCTAGTCGGCACAGCAATTATTATTGCAGAGTACTGGGCAGAAATCATTCACATACTCTTTGCCCTCACTTGGAGGTCCAACCACTAATCCGATTTTAGAGTTCTATAGCTTAAAACGTAGGTATGGACAAGGCCTAGAGCCTTTCGCATGCTATTTTAATGTAACTACAACATTCTTGACACGGAAAGCCAAATGGGCTACAAATTTTGCTCTTACCAAGAGATCGAACCAATGATCCGATTTTCAATTTGTATAGCTTAAAATGCAGGTATGAACACCGACCAGGGCCTTTGAACCCGATTTTGATGTGACTGCAGTATTCTCGTCAGCAGAGCAATTATTATAGTAGAGCACTGGGCAAAAATCATTAATGTTGCTGTTGGGACTCTTTGCCCTC
>JAHWFP010024851.1:858-16289 GCA_023313725.1 Lithobius niger
AGGTGAGAGATGAAAGATTGATAGAGCAAAGTGAAACACATAGAAAAGGTTTAGTTTAGGTGGAAATCGCTCGCTTTGCTCGTTCAACACATGCACCTCCGTGCTTCAGAAACACGATTGTTTGACATCCTTTTAAAACCAGTTCTATGGGTCTCATTCTTTCATGCATCAAGTCAGTTGATACAAAACCTATTTTAAGATGTTGTATGTTGCTAAATACGTCTTCCTTTTAGTTTATTTTTTGCGCGCAATTTTTTCCGGATCATCTCAGTACGTTACTAATACCTTCAAGACAGTTTGTTTGTCACGAATTTTAACCTGCTTATGAACAAACTATGACGTCATGAACAAACATCATGAGGGAAAAAAAAAGAAAACTTTGACAATGCAGGTTCTTTCGCATATTTGATGGTCATGAAATCAAGTTAAAGTGATGAAAATAGGCCTAACCGAAGCGCAATTTAATTATCTTTCATTTGGTTCAACTCCCATGTTTGTAGGTGCTTTGGTTCCAGAGGAGTAGAGACGCACACACGCACGCACATCATACGTCTTTAATGATTTAGATGTATTATTGAACAATATCACCCGGGAAACAGACGTGGGGAGGGACACCTTGTCTCAACCGGTCTTCTGTACACTTTCGCCACGGTTGGGCGCACACCTCTACCACACACTGTAACAGCGATCTGTATGATAAAATCCAAAGGTAGTGACATCACAACTGCCGGTTAAAAATGTGTTATCTTTTAGGCCTACTTTTAGATTTCAGGCGTAATTGTCATCTTAGGGCGACATTTTTTACCCGCCGTTTTAAATTCGTAACGGGGAATTCGGTTCGAGAGTATAGGCCTATGCCTTCATGCAACACGGTGTCGAGACTTTACGTTGCCCTGTCGTTTTAATTTTGCAAGTCGCAGCTATCGGAGAATTGGGTTTGAGAGTAGACCTATTCGTTCACGCAACACGATGTCGAGACTAACGTGTGTCGTCAACGAAATCTCTTTTTTTATGGTTTTGTGTCTTCCTGTAGTGGTTAAATGTGACGATCATATATTATTATTTCATTGAGTTACGTCGAGAAAATCTATTAGCTCTAAGGAAGCAACGGTGTTTTAATTTGAAGTGTTTTTTTAAGTCCACTTGATTACCACTGAAAAAAGCGACTGACGGCCAGCGTCGTTCGGCTTTAGCTGTACAGAATACTAAAAAGGGGACAAATGCAAGTACCCCCTCCAAGACACGGAGTTACGAATAACATCGGTTAAAGCACACAAATAAGCAGGCAAACTCCGAAGGACCTAAAGCACCCCCAGCCCTTCCAGAAACCTTAGCTGAATTTTTCAGACCCAAATTGACTTAAAGCATTTTTATCCGCTCCCTGTCCCCCTGACAAAATCTTGGGTATGCCAATGGGTAAAACTGTTTTCATTTTTTTTAAGTGGTATTGCTTACACGTAAGACAACTTAGTATTAAAAAACGCTTAAGCGTATAAAATACGGATGTAAGCCTGAAAAAAAATTAATGCTCTAAAAGAACAGGCACAAGAAAAATACATGTAAGCCATCAGCGTCGTACTAATACGTGTAAAAGTAGCTCCAGCTTTGCAGCCTTAAAAATCTTAATGTTGTAAAGGAACATATACAAGAAAAAGACATGTAAGCCATCAGCATCGACTAATATGTGTAAAAGAAGCTTCCCAGCTTTATAAGCCTTAAAAAAAACTTAATGTTTTAAAGAAACAGATACAACAAAAAGACACATAAGCCGTCATCGTCGCGCTAGTGCGTGTAAAATAATTAGAGAGTCCCAAAAACAAGCTGGTGCTTCTTTTACACGTGTTAGTGCAACGCTAGTGGCTTACATTTCTTTTTCTTGGTTCCAAAGTTTGACGTTTAACCTGGAAGTTCATGGTGAGGTTTACGTAGCTTATCACGGTCTTTGAAGATACCAGATTTCTTTTGTAACTTCATTTTTGCAATTCAGTTATGACTGATTTTGCCATTTTGCACTTTTTTTTTCAAGTTTACCTTCATTGGTTACGGAATTCGATTTGACACCCACTACGCTTGAAACCCAACACTGATCCGCTCTTTACTCGATCTTTTTCTTGCTGGAATAGTATTAATATCACTACTTTCTCACGCCGAACACATTTGGAAGCTTGTCAGTTTCTTTTTATATAATTTCAGGTTTTGGGTGGATATCACAACTTTTACACTGAGGACTTAAAATAAACAAAAAAGTTGCACCTTCGTTCCCTTAGTTTGCTTTTGTATTTATATTTAAACTACAACGATTGCAAAACTGAGGTACGGCCCTTTATTAACAACATATGAAGACGTCAAATTAGGTATGTCCCCGGGGGCGCTGAAGGTACTACAAGATCATGAAACATAACACTAATTTTAATTTTCGACAGACCTATTACTGTGTTGGTTACCTTAACAAGACCCAAAACGGTACACTAATGAATAATGACCTCATCCTGGACAAAAAGTAGTTAAAAGATCCCCGGTTACAGTAAGAAATGATGAAGCGCACAATTTAAAACGCCAATATAGGAGATACACGGATGCAGATGCACCACGTTGAAAAAACGCATAGTTCCATCGCTGATCTTTAAACATTAACCTTAAACATTAACATTAACATTAACATTAAAAACGTTTTGCCATTTCTCCATGGTGAACAAATTTGTTGAAATGTTCATGACTGGTTTACTGCAATGGACATTTTAGGTTTGTTTGCTACTCATCGGCGTTTTAAATTGTGTTTCATCATTTTTTATTGTAAGTGGGGGGCTCTTTTAACTACGTGTTGTCCGGGATGATCTCATTATTCATTAGTGTACCGTTTTGTGTCTTATTTAGGTGAGCAAGACAGCAATAGGTCTGTCGAAAATTAAAATTAGTGTTATGTTTAATGATATTGTGGTAACTTCAGTGTCACCAGAGGTAATATGACGTCCTTGCAGCCACAAATTAATTTTTATTGAAGAACGTTTTCAAGAACGTATATATGAAGAATACATTTTAAGGAAAGTTACAGCGGGGATGAGAATTGAAGAAAGAAGCAAAAAAACGACCAATCAGCACTCGCCAAACACTTGAAAATCTTCCAAATTTACGAAGACTTTATTTTTCAAGGGGTGCCTAACTGGGTCCCAACATGAGTACGTGGCTAGTTTTAACGTCTATGTCGGGTTCAAATTGGACAGCTTTGCGTATTTTTTTGTAATACAGTGTTATCGATTCCGAATCGCCTACTACTAGCCCTGGCAAAGCTAGCCCCCCCCCCCCCACTAAAATGCTTTAAGGCCAGAAATCGTGATACCTAGTTATACCCCCTCCCCCTTTCTGACCTTAAAGCATTTTAAATCGTAATTTTTCTGCCAAACATTGACTTGACTAAAAGCTTCATACATTAAAGTAAATCAGTGTTTTTTCCCCATAAATCGTGTTTTGCACCAAAATTGACTAAAAGCTTCATACATAAAAACAAACTAAACAAACTAAACAAGCCAGTAAACTAATAAACTTAAATTCCTGAACAAACGAGAATAAGTACACTGCGTTAAGGGTAGACCGAACCCAGATCACGCACGTGAATGATCGCATAAACGCTGAATTCTTTGCGATGGAATTAGGCCTAAACAATGCAAAAAGTGCATTATAGCTTTGAATAAGGTAGAATTTATACGTGTAGCATTTTTGCACGGGTAGGGGGAAGGGGTGGCATGTTGTTGCAGTAGCATTCTCAGGATGACACTTTGCCGTGGTGCCATTTTGATAGTCAGTAAACTCGTGATCGTATTAAAGATGAACTTTATACAAATTCATAGTTTTTTTTACAATTTTTGGGGCAAATAACTTAGTTTTTATCTACACATTTATTAAAATAAGTCATTTCCACTCTCACGACGTTAATCTGATAATTTCGTAATTAGAATAATTATCGCTGAACTATAATAATTTAAAATGTGCCATAGTGTAGCCCCACCTCTTACTATTATTTTGGTAAGGCTTGGGTGTTTACGCAAGAAAGGAAAGTTTTCAATTACCTTTAATTCGACCTTAATGTTTTCTTGATTAGGATGAAATTTGTATTTGGCCGATAAGTTTGGGTCAAATTTCGATGTAGCAGATCTGAGGACACTGGGTTCAGCCATTCCGAAGTTGTTTCATGTGTACGGACGGTGGTACAATACTTATCGCTTTGCGAAATGCGCTTGAAAACCACTTGCTTGCCAAGGACCCCCCCCCCCCCGTTGGGCAAGGCGTCCTAATGGTTATGACGACCAACTCATGTGCCAGAGGTCCCGGCTTCGAACCTGACCTCAGCCACCCCTGGTATTTTCGGAAAAAGATGGGCCCTGTGATGCCTCGTGCTCATGTCGATCGTGGCGTGTAAAAGATCCTTGGAATTTCGTACTGGTATCACCTAGCAAAATTGTCCCACTCGCTTTCTGAAACTACGGCTTCGGCCTGAAACGCGTCGAACCTCCAGATATTCTCCCGCCATTCTTTTTCTCACAACCATTGAGTAAAAACCATTCTTGTTCCCTGGAATTGGAGTTCAAATTTTAGTTCGTTGCGTTCGGTGAACTCTAATCCGTTTTTATTTGTGCACCTTCACAGGTGTGAGTATGGGGATACGAGCTCGGATGGTTGTTTTTTTTTTTAACGGCGAAGCTGATTTTTGATCAGTTATTTATTTCTCAAGCTGAATAGTTACTGCAAACGTAGTTGTTTGTTGATCAGTTTTTTTTAATAATACTAAAAAAAAAAACTGTGTTTATTCAACGCTTCACCGCCAAGAATAATATTTTTTTTGTTAAACCCCAACAAAAAAAAATATAGTTCTTACGTCAACACGAGTCCAATAAACGGTAGTGTGTAGAAACTCTGTTTTCACCTACCGTCATGTTTTGATTTATTTGTTTTGTTAGGACAGTCGGAAATAAAAGGTTGGCTTTGTTTTCATTTCCGGAGGAATCTTCTTTGTACTTGTTGTTACAAGAATCTGAATCAACAGCTTGTTTCATAGAATGTTTACCTTTCGTGTTTCTCTGTCACAACGAAAATTAATGAGAAAGGTTTGTGCAACCCGAGTAAATATCGGGTACTCTCAAAGGGACTTGCATTCTACCTTCTGTGGCGTATAACAGAACGGTAAAAACAGATGGCAGTGGCTGGAAATAGGGTATCGCGTTATCCAAGGCCAGCTTAGATACAATCTAGTTCTTGCCTCACCTATCCTAGCTGGCCTTCAAGTTCACGTTGGGTACGCATAATATAATCGGCCGTGCGAAAGTGCTATAACACGTTAGTTTATTTACGATATTCTCATACCAATTTACACAGCAATTCCTGAATAACGTAAAGCAAGTGAACACCGAAGAAAGCGAACGAACCCCACACCGATCTTTACGAACACATCTGGACAGCTCTGCCACCACTCGCGAAATTTGTTGTAGAAATTATACGAGAAGCTATCGCGTTATTTCATAACATGTGAAATTGACATAGTATTTTTTTTTAATTAACCACTAGCAATTAATTTTTACATTCTCCACACTGAAAGAACTTTCACTGTGGTATATTATTGCAAATGACTATGCGTTGTTCATGTACTCAGGGTCACTAGCTTTATAGGAAGGGTTCCCTTACTGACGCTGTTGAAAATCGGCTTCGTCATCCAACGGAAAAACCAAATATCTTAATTTTGCTTCGAACTTATTCATTTCGTGCACCAAAGTTACATGTCATGAAATTTCAGCCAACTGAGAACAAAACAGTGAACGTTATCGTGTCCTAAACAGAAAACCGTCCTCACAAATACTCACAAACAGACATAGAAAATTCAAAATCAATCGAGTGTTCGTTCTCGCTCGGCCAATTATGGGCGTTTAGTAAATGATTAATTGATAAAGCAGGGGTGGACGGTTTGTGGGAGGGTGGGGGGTGGCTAGGTGAAATAAAGGCTACTGTTTCAGTTTAGGAGTGGAGATTTACAAAAACCTTTACATGTTTGACCTCAACTTTTCATGTCAAAGCCGAAATATCGACACTTCACTCCTCCGCTGTGTTTCAATATTTACCACTCAAATTTGGTATACGAGCTTTGTTGTACTTGGTGAACATGTGTCCGAACTTTATTAATTTCCAATTTGTCACAACTGAACTTGCGCCGAAGTCGTGATTTTCATGTTTGGCTTCTCCTTTTTGGCATTACACGTTTGTGCTCTCTACAGATCAAGCTATTTGTCTTATAAAACTGGTTCTTAGCTCATTTTGCAGGTGTTGCCCTGTAGATGTGCCCTTTTCATAAGGCCTTTTACTAATTGATGAAGTGGTTCAGAGGTTAGGAATCTCTAAACGACCAGATTGATTGTTTTACATTGTTTTAAACATTGTTATCATGCAAGAATGCCAATCAGCAAACGCCAGCTGCAAGACGTAGACTGACGATTAAAAGAGTTTGTTGCCATACTGGCTTGTACAAACCGTAATTGATACAAATATTAAAAGAAGCTAGTGTAAACTACGTGGTACGCCAAAGTAGCACGAATTAGAAAACAAAAACGAACTCTGTTGATGCTTAAGGTAAGGTTTAACTGATGGGGAGCCAAAACAGCAAAGGAACACAAATAAACTTTCCTGTAAGGTTTCAGATACTCCACTGTTGCTTACTGTTTAGTTCACTTGAAACCTTACTGCTGTATCCCACCATTATACACGTAAATACAATTATAGCCAAGACCCAAATTTCAAAACTTTATGCCCAAACAAACGAAGAAAAATGTAAGGCTACACACTCAACTACTTTCTTGGCTAAATTTATTCAATGTTTTTCAGCACGTCGTCTACTTTCCGTTCATCACCCTACTGATGATACATACTGTTTATGATTTTTCAAGATTTTCAAGCAGTTTTCCAGAGATGGAATTTCATTATTGCTTTCCAGGAAATTTCCAGGTTTTCAATGACCTGCACGAACCCTGAATTACCTGTAGAGGTGTGCTAAGCAAGACGATTAGTTTTTAAACATTTTCCATCGAAGTCGTTCATCCAAGTAGATTGCACCAATCATCAGCTGATCTACCGTGTGCAAAAGTAAAAATGGGAAAAATATTTCAATACAGCAGTAAGGTTTCACGTGGACTAAACAAGTACGGCAACACTGCAGTATCCGAAACCTTACAGGAAAGTTTATTTGTGTTCCTTGGCTGTTTTGACTTCAGTTAAACCTTACCTTAAGCATCAAACGAGATTGTTTTTGTTTTCTAATTAGGTAAAGACCTACACAGCATAATTATTAACGCATATTTTCCGCAAAAGTAAAAACGGACACTATTCGACAACATGGTGCCAGGACTCAGTTAGAACGGTGGAACAAGCGGATAGAATTGGGTTTGGTGAATCCTCCTTCATGTGTCGTTCCTGGTAAGGGATCGGTCATTATTTATCGCCGGGGGGGGGAGGGGAGGGTTGAAGGCGGAAGAAATTGGGGGTTCATGAATTTTCGGACCTTCTCAAGGGGAGGCGTCATAAATATTTCAGGTCTCGTCAAGAGGACGGGTCAAAAATACACTGACCAAACTGGAAGAAAAAGTCATTTCCGGGCCCCAAAAATGGCACTTTCAGCAGTCAAAATTTCCAAAAACGCCTCAGCTTCAAGGATTTGAAGCTATTACTACCAATACTGCAAGTATAGTTTTTACAAAGAATATTGTAGAACAGCCTTGGACCCTGGTTTCTTGGCTTCTGTTTTTCAGGCGCTGACTTCGTTACGAATGTGGGCATACAAGCAAACAGTGTGTTCATCATATTTATTTTATGGATCTCGACAAGAGATAGGTGTAAGAAACATTTTAAAGAACATTTTTAACCAAACATGTTTTTTTCGTTAAAAACGAGACACGTTTCCTTACAACTACTGGTATTTGTCGGTGTGGAGAACCATAATCTGGCTACAGCATAATCTTGGCTACAGAAAATCATCTGCAGACAGTCTCAATAGGTATACGAAAATCACATTTTTTTTTGGAGGTGGGGGGGGGGGGGGCCACACCATTTTTAGACCTTGAGTGGGGATCAAGTTTTTTTTCAGGGTTTCGAAGGGGAGGGGGCATCAAAAATTTAGTGTTCATATTTTTATTACCCCCCCCCCTCCCCCCGCCATAAATAATTACCGATCCCTAATATATTTTGTTCAGCCGTTCTCAAGTTGTTTCAGGCGTACACACGGACACACAGGACTCTGATTTTAGCTCGCTTCATGAATTGCACCTAAAAAAAAAAACAATTCATGCTTTAAGGTACACCTAGCGCTGTCATCATGAAAGCAGCGCGCACGGGCGTGCTTATATCATTGTGTCACATAAAGTTAACGCCAGGGGGCGTCTCCGTCGCCAGATTGCGCACTCGCTGGGCCCCTCGGGATGGCGTTCAAGGGGTCGAGACCCGGATGGAGCGGGGGTCAGATGTCAGCGCGGGAATTGCGAAACCTAATGTTTCCAGGCACATCACGCGATCAATACGACCCGAGGATAGGTTAGAGGTGGGTGGGGTCCCCTAGGGGAACATACGGTTGGAATGCAAAATGCTGCATGATGAGAATATAAAAATAAAACGGAGGAATGGACGGGGGGGGGGGCCTTAAGTTCAAATTTAAGAAGGGGACTAGAAGGGCACTGATGGAAACAAACGGCGTCAAACTGACGCGGCAAGTTGGAAAAAGATGAGGAAACTTGTGAAAGAGTCAGGAGTACAAAATTAATCGTAAAAATGTGCAATTCAAATTAAATCAACGTCTAAAGTAAAGTGCACTAATGCAGTAATCTAATGCTTATGAACCGGCTTAATGAATTGAATTTGGATCATGATTAAACAAAGAAAGCTTCAATAATGCTGGCGAATGCCGGCTTATCAGCTGTACCCTGGAACAATCACCAAGAGGGCGAGCGGGTGCATTCTTGGCACGGTAGCAAAGAAAAAGGGCTGGACGAAGGTCAGGAGGAAGGGGGAGCTGCTCTCCGGAGCCGGGTCAGTGCAATTTTGTCCTTCTGTAGAGCTACAATGAGGTTCACTGAGGTTCAGTGAGATGTAGATCCCAGGGGGCACCTTGGTCTCGGGCTATCTCGGGATACTGTATGGGCTCTGTTCTTCTGGTTTTGTTCTTCTGGTTTTGTTCTTCTGGTTTTCTGGTGTTATAATAAGTTAGCCATAAGTTAGATGGGATGTATGGTCACGGACCTTTAGATTCCTGTAATAAATGATTTGAGATTTGAGAAAAAGGGCGAGCGGCCGACAATGAGAACGGATATGCTCTCTAACAAGTAGAAACAAACACAATATTTATTTATTTATTTATTGTTATGAGAGCCAAAAGGATCTGTACACTCCATGCGCTCTACTCTACTTAAGCTACTCACTACAGCGGCACCAAATATCCTTACTGACCATAGGAAACCAGGCTCCAACTAGACCCTATTACCTACATTCCAAAAACGCCTGGTCGTCTTACAGAATTTCAAAACCACCCTGTACGGCACCCTTTGACCACCCCACGAGGGAGGCAACTTCAACGCATCGCACACTACACCACCACTAACACAATATTGCTTCAATAATGCGAACTATTAGAGCCGAGTTGAAAAGTGTCAAAGTTGGTTGAGTAACAATCGCTGCATGCACGATCGCTACGGGGGCTTTTTGCGCTTGGTATCAAGACGGAGAAACAGAAAATTCAGCCACACTGCGTTGCCCTCCACTGAAAAAGTTATTTGCTTCCTTAAGAAAACAAAACACCAGGGATGCCAAGGGAGCGGGACAGGGGAGAGGGCAGGGTTTGAAATCATACAATGGGAGAATACGCGGGGGAGCGGGGCAGGGAACGCGGGAGGGGACGAAGTGTACCAGGAGGGCTGCAGGTGGGTATCTGACCACATTGGGGCGTACCTCTGTAACTGGGAGGGGGTTGTTCGAGAGCCAGCCGGTATGCTGCCGGTCCCTAGCTCTTGATAAGTTCGTAAGAACGGACGCGAGAGTCCTTTCACGTCTGCGCACTGGGCAGTCACTGTTGCGGGCTCATCAGTTTCGTCTGGGTAGATTCGCCTCGCCTCTTTGTGGTGTCTGCCTAGTGGACTTCACCCGTGAACACCTTTTGTTTGGGTGCAGGGCATTCCAAACTCAGCGAGTGGCATTGCTGTGTGGCATGCGGACCCAGCCAGTAATTGGCGATCTGCTATCTAGCCAAAATTCACGCGTTTCTCAAGAAGCCCTCAGAAGGGTGGTCCGGTTTGTGCATGAAGTGGGGATTAGGTTGTAAGTATTGTTTCCTCCTTTCACATGCGTCCTGTCAGGACGTTATGCATAGTGTATGTTATGTCCGTTGTGAGTACAATTGGGATAAGCCTTGCGTGGTTTCGTGATGATGTATAATTATGGTGTATGCTGTAGTGATATATCATGTGGAGGTATAGTTAGTTGTAATCTACATTGTATTAGTGTTCATTTTTGTATTAGGGGGAGCGCATGGCTACAGGTCCTGGCTCCCCGGGTAAATAAATCTAATCAATCAATCAACCCGTTTGATACTTGGGTGGGTGACTGCCTGGCAGACATAGGGCCTTAGGGCTTCGTCGGGAAGATGATCAGGACTGGTTAACGCTAGCTAAAACCCTTTGACCCCTTATTAGGGCCTTAGGGGTTCGTCGGGCAGATGACCGGGTGCGGTTAACGCTCGTTAAAACCCTTTGACCCTTTGACCCCCTACTTTAAGTCAAATAAATTTATAGATTGCAATACCTTCAAACCTGAAGGTTCGACTGAAATTGGTTCATGGCATGGCACGTTTATCAAAATCGTGAAAAGCTTCCTCAACTAGTTTCAAGGGTAATTTTTTTTAAATTGACGATTATTATCGACTGGCGAATAAACCAAAACGATTGACAACATACATAATGAAAATAATGAATAAAAAGTAGTACGGTACTCTACTACCAAATTTGAAGGTTCTATAAACCTTTTATAATAATTGCCTACAACATTTACGTCAAGTTTATGAAATAAACAGAAAACCAAACAACCACGCCAACTGGTGAGATGACGAAAATAGTTGGCGTTGTATAATCTTGAGTAAAACAGTGAGTGGCGTTTGCTACTTAAATTCATTTTTAAGTAGAAAGCTGGATATATGCTTACCATCTGGAAAATGTATCTTACGTTATAACGTTTGGAGTATACAGTTTAGGGTTTTTTAAGATGGTGATGGATGGAAGAAGCAACCCCTGAATCACTGAGGTTGGCTTCACTGTTCAACGTATAAGTAATTGTGGCAGCCAGACATTCATTGCTGGAGCTGTTGCAGCGATTTTACTGGATGCAAGAGAGATATAGGGGTAGGAGTGAAAGGATTGGAGCTGGACTGTTAACGTAGCTTAAAGGGGGGAGTTCGACGCTGCAATTCGGGTGGATCCGCTGAAAGCGGTGGAGGGGGAGGGTAATAAGATTCGAACACAAGGCTGGCCTGATTTCCACGTAGGAACTGGGCGACTTACCGCAAGCGGGAATAAATTGGAATAACGGTGTATGACCGTTTCGCCGAATTTTAATCAGTGTCTTAATTTTCGGCGAAACGGGAATTCCCATTTCGCCGAGTCCCGTTTCACCAAATAATTGCTTCTAAATCACGTGCCTTGCTCGCAACGGCTAAACATACAACATCAGAAACCGCAACTAATCACAAATTCCTTCCAATTAGGAATCCAGCTGTAGCTTCTCCAGCGTCAAATTTGCTAAGAATGATTTGATTCTGCGAAACAGGATTCGGCGAAATGGGAATTCCCCTTTCGCCGAATTTTAATCAGAGCTTGATTTTTCGGCGAAACTGGACAAATTGTCTACGAAACGGGATTCGGCTAAACGGTATACACTGGGGTAACATTAAAGCATGGACTAAGGTTAAAAGACTGTGTCGTACATTAAGTTGGACAAGCGAAATAAGCTAGGCCGTTAGTTTTGAAAATGGCCTATTTTATGTTAGGACTAGGAAGGTTAGGGTCGATTTAGGTAAAGAGCGCCAAAATGGAAGGAGTCGGGAGATGGTACTCTGACGAAGAGGGGTACTGAAGGAATGAATGTACGATCGGGGAGGGGGGGGAGGCCGCTTGGCTGAAGTTGGCTAGCCTCGTGTGCTACAACAATGCTGTTACATTTGATACATGATGCGAAAATAGCCTAACAATATAATGTACAGTGTTTTTCAGCTTACTCGATGCGCCTCAAGATAACCTCAACGATGCGACGCCATCAAACATGGGTTCCGACAAAACTTCAACAACTTAGAACCAGGTTGCTAAGTTATTGAAGTATTGTTGGAACCAATGGTTGATGGTGTCGCATCGTTGAGGTTATTGCTACGTTCAAGGTTGACTATCGGGGCCAGGGTATGAGCCCCTTTCCAACACGTGTGATTCAGAGAGGAGTCAGCGGTGCCGCAATTAGAGGTGGTGCAAAGAGTTCCAGGCACCCGGGCCCAGCAGGAAGGGGGCCCAAAATCAACAGGTCGTGGGCCCAAATAAGACAAAATTCACTATATTTTCGTCGGGGTTGGGAATTTTACTTCGTTTACTTATGGAGGAGGGTCCCATCGTTTTGTCATGCAACCCCCCCCCCCCCTCCTCCCTTGAAAAAAAACTAGTTGAGCCACTGGGAGTCAGGGATTAAGTAACACAATGGGCAGAATGGGACAAACCAAGCGCTGCCTCATATACTTTATTACGGACCTATGACTCCACCTTTAGAGTGGGCCATACAAGTAGTATACAGGAGCGGCCCTAACGTCCAACAAGGAGAAGTATGGAGGTGTGCTTCCATAAAGGAGAGCACACCACTAAATGTCATACACACCAGTTACTTGAGGTGCTTCGTGCTAGTTTAATCGGACGCACGAAGCGGAAGTGGTCCAAAAGTGGCCGGAAGTGGATAACAAGTGTACAGAAGACTGCTATAAGACTGTAGTCGCTGCCTCCCCTTGTTATGTACTTAATTTACATCCAGGTGCTGTTTTTCATTCTGAATCCAACCACGAGGCTCTACAAACCACACTGCTTCACTTTCAAGGGGCTAATAGTTTCCCACAGTTTCTGCTAGACTTACCCAGGTTTATTTAAGTTCAACCTAAAAGTTCACTTAGCGTCAACTTCTAAGAGCAAACTTCATAAATATTTTCGGTTTTAAACTCAACCAAGTAAACAAGGAACATCAATATCCAACGGTATCTCATCTTTAATTCCCCCTCCTAGACCCACCTAACTTGGTATCTCCCTATCTCTTAGATACACAAAGCGAGTGGGTACAGAGGGAGTTGGTTGTACCCGTCCGAGCACGAGGCATTGTTGACTCTTCGAAATCGATGTTGGCACCAGATGGATCAGTTACCATGACAACGGACTCGACGCTTAGATCTCTGTTGGAAGCAGCGACGAAGGATTGGGAGGAATGCGGGTTCCTCTGGGCATCACGTGACGGCGTGGACGAGAACGCGTGGAATTCCTGCAGGGCGCACGTCAGTGGTCAGTGGACCGGAGAGGGATGACCCGTCCAGTTTACCTGTCACCAAACTTCTTTACGACGTTTTTACCGCGACGCCCGTGTTTATTGCTTTTCAGGCCAACCTCAAGTTCGGCATCCCACCTTATTCCAACCCGTAACACCCCCCCCCCCCCCCCCCCCCCCTCAAACCCCCACTTTCCCGACTCTCTCCATTTTCTCTACCGAGACCTACTTTTCCCCACCGGATTTACAAAATCGACAACATGGCATCCGTGGAAGTGCGAGAAATTATTTCAGAGAGTAAAGAAGAGATATCAGCCATTTTCAGTGGCTTGCACAGGAAGGGGGGGGGGGGGGGCAGGGGCATTTCCCCTACCCTTTTCGGAAAAATGCCCGTTTTGTATAAAAAAATCGTCGTTTTTTGCCGACATATGCTCGTGGGCCGGTGAATGAGAAAGGGCGTGTAAGGCCTAAAAAGGGTAACAGAAAGCCCTGAAAAAGGCCTGAAAAGGGGAAAAAGAAGCCTGAAAAGGGCAACAAAGGTTACTAGAGGGGCACACGAGAGGCAATTTTTTAATTTTTTTCATTTGTGTTATTTGTCTGCTTTTGCCAAATTTGACTGTTAAGGTAGGTTCTGTTGCTACACCCCCCCCCCCTCCAAAAAAAAACTGGGTAGGCCATTGAGTGGCTCAATGCGTTTTCCGTTTATTATTCAGAAATATATTGTGTAGCACACCGTCCTTCGCTCTAGTGTTGAGAGATAAACAAAGTTTTCATGTTTTCAAGTCAGCGCTGTAACCTGAGCGATTTCCTCTGTTATCGCCCGATTTCGGAAAATTGAAAATAAGCCAACAGCGAAAATCATACACTAGAAATAACGTAGTTCATTAAGCCACCTTTATGCACTTACGTTTCGTCGCAGTGGCATGACCTGGATTCGAACCGGCTACCCAGTTCGCCCCCAGACCACTTCCATAGCGCCTTAATCGCTATGGCCACATCCTGCACTGGCATAAAGATAACTCACTGAACCCGTTATTAAGGTCACAACCGTGACCAAGGCTCCATTCGACCGAAATTCACTCGGCCATAGACAATGGAGAGGGAAGACAAATCATACACTCGCGGTTGTGACCTTAATAACGGGTTCAGTGAGTTATCTTTATGCCAGTGGAGGATGTGGCCATAGCGATTAAGGCGCTATGTAAGTGTTCTGGGGGCAAACTGGGTAGCCGGTTCGAATCCAGGTCATGCCATTCCGATGAAACGTAAGTGCATAAAAGTGGCTTACTGAACTACGTTATTTCTAGTGTATGATTTTCGCTGTTGGCCTATTTTCAATTTTCCTTAATATTCTTTCCAGCGATTTATGTCTATTTAAATCTCCGGATTTCCACATGTTATGGTATTTAGCCAGACGTATACTGTTAGGCCCGATTTGTTGACTGTTGCTTGATTCCGAAATGCTATGTCTACGACTTTTGTAAAACCAGTTTCATTGATCCCCTCATGTCTTAAATCGGGCTTAGACGCAATTCCATCTTCCCTCAACGCGAGATCGAGGAATCGTCGACGGAGACCCATATCGAGATTTCAAGTTTGTCCTCGGGCTAGGAGTAAACTAGGCTTACGCACAAATCACTCATCCTAGCTTCAAATCGTATTGCCTTGAGATACCGGCGGCGTGGAGGTGGATTTTGAGGTGGTATTTTGTCTTCCCTCGTTGCCCTACGGTAAGGCTTACCCCCTACCGCGTTTGTGCTAGGAAAAAGGCTTACCCTGGCAGTAAAATTTTAATTTAACTGAACCTACTTACAGAAATCAGCCAATGCTCCTTGGGCCGGGGACGATGGGGGGGGGGGGGGGGG
>JAHWFP010024852.1:0-41381 GCA_023313725.1 Lithobius niger
TTTGCTGACTGACAGCTCGCTCTCGACGCGTCTGTTCCTGACGTGACAATCCCCTCTTCACCTCAACTGTCATCAGTGCCATCTGCTTCAGCCCCCTCCCCTTCCCCCCTCACCATACAAATCATTGTAAACGTTCTCTTTCTCTCACTTCTCGTGCTAAATACAGCCCGTGAGTAAGAAAGGGTCTCAACACCTCTTCTTTCTCTTTTGTGAATGGCTATTGTACCCACGTCTCTTGATGTTGTCAATGTCAATATGAGTCTGGGGTTCCTCAGGGCGACGTACTGGGCCCTCTTTTGTTTGGAACGGGCAGACTTCAGGAAAATGGTAACGCAAGGTTCACATGGATAGTAACAATGTGGTACCAATGTATTTAAAATATAATTTTGTGTTTTCTGTTGTGCTTGGTTTCGTAGCTGCACGCACCTACGTTACCGAATGATGAGGTTCTAGCCTACAGATTTAGATTCACACGAGCCGGAACCCGCAGATAAACAACCAAGAGACACGGTAGTATAACTCTACTGTTTCTGGTCAAAACCCGGGATTCAAACACCTGATACTAAAATCCACAAGCAGTGCTGCAGTCTTGCATATATTTTTACAACGGACAGACAAAGCAGAGTTAAAAAGTGTCCGTAAGCCTGCACTCTGTACGAAAACCCAAAAACCGTGAAAACTCCAAGATTTGCGTATGCATCCAAGTGTATCCTCCAATCGAAAGGCATGATACGTGTGCTTTTGGGTACCGTTTTGATTTTTCGTCTTTCAATACGTCGTAATTTTTGAATCCATGCCCAAATGCGTTACATATCTGATTAACAATGTCTTGTTTACAATGGCTTATAAATACTTTCTAACACGGCCGGAAACTTGCAAGATGTCCCCGGAAATGAGGATGTAATTACGTGGGGACTGGCAGAGGAAAGGCCGTTGAAGTTACTACGACGCCTATGGAATGGACACGACCTCGGGAATCGGGATGCAAGAATGTATATGGACTAGCTGAAGCCCGTGCTACGCACCGGTGGTGTTGTGTGCATGGTTTGCAACACTGGTACAGTATGGTAGTTCGTACGTATGATCGTGTTCGACCGAATTAAGTTTCTTCCAATTGGCTAACTGGCTAACAAACGCTGATTTTCGTTCGCTTCGCACACTTAATCAGCGCATCTTGTGACCCAGATAACCACCCCCCCCCATGCTAGTGATCCTCCCTTTAGTAATGATCGCTTCTTTTATCTTCTTCAATGTTCATGCTGACAGAAATACCAGCGCATCATGTGACTAAAATCACCCTCCCCCACGAACTCCTCACGCTAATGATCCCCCTTTCTATTAATTGATCACTTCTATTTATATTCTTCCATGGTGACGCTGGCGAATAAATAAAGCTCAAGGCTGTCTCGATGCTGCCCTTTCGAGAAGCATGCTGTCCTGAAAAGCTTTCCCTACTGCTGGTGCCTGCTGCCCTGACGTCTGTGTTATTATATATAATAACAAAGACGTCAGGGCAGCAGGCACCGGCAGGCACCAGCAGTAGCAACGACGCCATGCTTCTGGTAGAAGGGAAAGCATTGGGAGAAAGCTTTTCAGGACAGCATGCTTCGAGAAGCATGCTGTCCTGAAAGGCTTTACCCATATATATATATGTGTGTGTATGTCACGTTGAAGGGGTGAAAGAAGAGTTTCCAGAAGGTAAAATGATTTACTATTCCCTCACCATCTTGTCGCTGAGGAAGCGTAAGTAACTACATAGTTCGGATTGTCGTTGGCGCATCTCACACGAGCAAAATGGTTTGTTTTAAAATTGGTGTTAAAAATATCACAACATTCCCTGACTGACTAGTGAACGGTGTCGCGCTAACGATGTCAGAATAACTTTGATAGTCAATATCCCAAATCCCTTTCACCAGTTTTACTGGTATTTGAACTGAACATAAATAAAGCATAAGTGCGTGTACACAATTTCAAATGAATCGGTTAGGGGTTCAGAAGTGTAGACCGACAGCCAGGCAGACACCAGCATACAATAAGCAGTTCATTTCGATTGCCACGCACCGCACATCCTAAAACCAAAGAAAAGACACACAAAATAAGAATACTAATATACTCCGAGTTGGGGAATTCTTGTAACCCGAGTATTCACCCCTCCTCTTCCCTATCTTATGGCGGTCCAGTTCTCTGATTACCCGCATGCTTCTAACCCCCCACCCTCCCCCAACAAACGCTTCTTCCCTTTTTCTCCAACCCCCATGTGTGGGCTAGAGACTCGGGTCCGAGAGTAAAAGGCCAGGAGATCCGTTCAACCAGAGAAAACGCTTGACCGTATGGGGGCGTGGGCTCTCATTTCACACCCGGGCGACCATTGGGCGTTCCTTGTGACGTGATTCACCCCCGTCTGTCCGCTTCAATAAACCCCCCTGGTAGTCTGTCTCCCGCACGTTCTGACTCCGCATACCAATCAGTATCGATTCCAAGATCGATGGAGATAGGGATCGATTGATTGACTGACTGATTCTGATTGGGTCGTTTGTTTGGGCTGTGGTTTCGAAATTGCTACATTCGGCAAGGTAAACGTAGTTGGGGGCGGGGGGGGGGGGGGGTTAGGGCGGTCGGAAATGCCACAGTTCATTCGGGAAAAGATGGCCCCTGAAAATGCGCTCGTCTTCCTGTTGAATGTCCTAAAACAAAATTGTCCCTAACCGATTCGAGTCAGCTTAACAGTTGAAAAGAACGTTAAAACCGGAACTTCCCTCTAAAAAAAAACTGTTTGGTTATACTGTAGCTTTTTGCCGCGCACCCAGCATTAGCCATGGCGCCAGAAGGACAGAAGGTCAATTTTTCTAGGTAAATCCTATGGGAAATCCTAGGTTCTTTTACATGCAACAATCGGCATGAGCATGAGACATCACAGGGCCCTTCTCTTCCCGAAAATGCCAGGGGCGGCTGAGGCCAGATTCGAACTCAGGACCTCTGGCCCTGGAGACGGTCATGCTAACCATCAGGCCACCTTGGCCCATTGTTTGGTGGTTGATACGTCGAGACATATAGCTAGAAGTGAA
This sequence comes from Lithobius niger, assembly GCA_023313725.1. Taxonomy (NCBI): domain Eukaryota; kingdom Metazoa; phylum Arthropoda; class Chilopoda; order Lithobiomorpha; family Lithobiidae; genus Lithobius; species Lithobius niger. The sequence goes on from JAHWFP010024852.1 coordinate 3,066, forward strand.
CCACAGTCCGATACATGGTTACCATACAGTGTGGGAAACTGGGATTTTTGAAATTTTTTCAGGGGAAACCTGGGAAAGTCAGGGACATTTTTTGTTCAGGGATAACCTGGGAAAGAGGGATTTGCGAGTCCTTAAGGTAAATTCAGAGGATTTAAGTGAACAGAAATCATTAAAAAGCTAATTATTTCAAAGGCGACCCTGTTCTAAATTCTAAATCACGAAATAACTATTCATAGCCTACAATTGTGGTAAGAAGAACCACATTTGTGGACAGTTAAGAAAAGAATAAAAGATACTGGGTGATGATTCAAAACAGCTTCAGACCACTAGTAGGGAAATTGCTGAGCTGAAGAAACTCCAGTGAAAAGTAAATCCACTACTTCTCCAGGAAGAAGTGTAAAATGGCTGACAACCTGATCCTCCCACACGTAGTGTAGGCAGTTGCCCACCGCCGTTGCCAACGGGGTTGTGGGGGGGGGGAGAAGAAGAAGGGACTGAGGGGACGGTACTTGACACACCATTCGCCAAACACCGCTGCAGTGAATGACCAGGGTGCGGCCATCTAAACCACAGGGGCTCGTCACAAAATACGACTTTTGTGACGAGCCCATTTTGTGACGAGCCCATTTTGTGACGAGCCCATTTTGTGACGAGCCCATTTTGTGACGAGCCCATTTTGTGACGAGCCCCTGTGATCTAAACGTACAAATGTGGTTGTTTGCGATCACGACGGGGTTTCATTTCTCGTGGCCAATCATCCTGCTTTCAGCTATTGACTACTATACTTTGTGTCTGTCTCTCGTTCGTAACCCCCAATTGTTATTGATCTGTGTGTTTATCTGGAGGGCACCAAGAGACGACACGTGCAATCGGTTAGATCAATTAGTGGCTTCCCTTCCAAGTCATCGCCAATTAGCGTGGAATAAATGGATGAAGTGAATTGGACCAAAACGGCTTGTTCCATTATTGTCAACAAAAGCTTAAACGCTCCGGTCTACACCTGTTCAAATTGTTGTGACTGGTGGGCTCCTACGGTACATTGAGCTACAATAAGGATGTAAGCCTCCAGTTTAAAATTTTACGTGGTTAGCTGATGGTGCAGGTAAAGATTTAAACTTTAAGCTCAACCAAGATGTAGGTGCTACCAAGTCACTGCAGAGCTTCACTGTTGTTAATTTCTCCGCCTTATAAGCAAGTGACGGTCCATCTTACTTTTTTTGGGGGGGGGGGGGGTGGTCCCTGGGTCAATCCTGGCCTCCGCCCACCCTACGCGGAGGAGAAGGACCCGAAAATGTTGTTCCAATGCTCATGTCGATTGTAGCAGCCCAAAATGCCCAACGTATTATTTTTTAGCAAATTGTTCCTCTCTTTCCCGAAATAACATTCGCTGTTGAAAAGGACGTTGATTCGGCTATCCCTTTTACACTGCATGGGGAAAAGGTCCGGGCACGGCCCGTACTACCAAGTCCTGGTCGGAGTCGGGACTTGAGACGTCGACTCCGACCCCATGCTTCAGTTTGGAAAGAGTTGGAGCACAAGCTCGCGCTTTAGAGAAAGGTTGGACTTTTGGACTTTCTGATAAAAGGAAAGCAGGGTGGAGGAGACGGGAGAAAGAAACAACGACTGCGCTGCAAATGTTGTAGCGAAAGTAAAATTAACTAAAGTCCGGACCATGGCCTCGATTCGGGGGTCCAGTATGGAAAAAAAAAGGGTGTTGGATTTTCTCTTTGTTAATTAAATTAAATTAAATTAAATTAAATTAAATTAAATTAATACCGGAAGAAAGCAAGCTTATGTAACCGGTTCACAACAAACCATGGAACAAAAACACTTTAACACTGAGTCAGATCATATTGTATTTTCCAACTGCTGGTTGAAGGTGCTGTCACAACACTTTCTGGAAGTGCGTTCCAAGAATTAATGGCTCTCACAGTGAAACAAGACTGTCCAACAATGGTGCGGATTCTTGGTTTCGTCAACTTCATGCTGTGTCTTCTGAAACCGTGCTTTTGCCTGGGGATATAAGTCGAGGCCCAGACACAACACGCGGTGTTCGAGGATCCAGTGTTTAAGCAGTAGCCGCCAGTTCCCAGTCTGGCTCAGATTCTTATTTCGGCGCTGATTCTTATTATTTCGGCGCAGGTGCGGTGTGCACAGTGCAAGTCTGTTCGGCGCTGATGTTGCAAAAATTAAGACATGAGAAACAGGAGTTTATGGCATAAATAAGTCACGTGGCACATGCAGTGAATGCAATCACCTGTCCCCACAAGCAGATGGATTCCCCCCCCCCCAATATTTTCACATGGAAGTTGTAACTGCCAACTATATTTAAAGGTACTTTCCTCCCAGCGCCATTTTTCTCGATCCTCCACATCAAGTACGGCCCCAAAGGTCTATTTACTTACCGTTAGTCTTTCCCTTGCTAAAATTTAAAATGTGGCGTCTAGGGGATTTCCTGTTGAATATTGGGGAACTATATTTACTGTATCTTGCACGTATATGATCCTTTGTGCGCCTACAGTAACCTTGAAGTGTCATCTATGTGTGCGCGCATGTACTAATTTTAGTCGTTTGCTATTAATTACTATGAGACCAAAAATTTAAAATACTAATGCAGTTAAAATTAAAATTAATTATGCCAATAGATCGCCGAAGACAAATTATAGTATACTAGCCTAAAAAATTATAAATTGTGATGTTAAAATAAGAAAATCATTCCGGTTTGTGGCGACACAATCTCTAACTTGATGCTGTTTAATATACTATTCCCAAAGCTAACTGAGATAGGAGCTGCATTGCTCGCTGCGAAGAACACAGCTACCATTTCAGTTGACCTTGGCGATGGTAGCATGGTTGGAGGTGATATGCGCGTGGCTGTTATAAGGCAGGCGGTATGTGCCTTTAAGATAAGCAATTCTATAAACGCTATGTTGGAATGTATGTTTTGTACCAGTTTACACTACTGTGGTACATTTTAGCAATGACTGCGTGATAGCCATGTCCTAGCTACAGAAACGTTAAAATTTACGAGAAACTATGTCAAAATATTGTCCTGGTTTCTAAAATCTGCGCTAGTAAGAATGAACAATATTAAGATCAACAGTCAGATTCAGACAATCAGCAAGTATCTACTATAGAGCAGTGACATTTGCCGCCATATTGGCACCAGTGTGGGTTTTGGAGGGCATAACTACAAGGTGCACTACATAAAAATGGAGGGAAAAACAACGGAAGAGCGGATTTCTTAGGCTTAAAATAACGTTGTTTTCTCCAACAAAAAAAATTGCGTTTTAGGTCTAAGAAATCACTCTTCACAGCATCGGCTTCAGTATGACGCCCTTCCGTTTCTCTCTGCAGTGCCCCTTGCAGCTAACCCATTAAGGTTCCATCATAGAGTTATATACAATAATACTACGTCGTGTCATTGCGCTATACTTACTCTGCAGATGAAACGACAGCATCGTTGTCTATAGGCTCTGGCTGGATTTGGACACACGTGTGTGCAAAATGCATACGTAAATAGTTGAAGCGCTATGAGATGGAACTGAGTTATGATTCAGTACACGTATCAACAAATATGCGAGGGGGACCCGATTGTTCCTTTTCCCTATTTCCGGTTCGGGATTCATTTCTGGACTTTTCTCCCTTCACATCTTAACGACGCGCCAAGCTTGGTTGGTCTAGGCCGATTCGATTGCACTGCCCTGCCCTTTCCTATTCTGCCGTCCTTCGCTTCATAGCTCTGAATAATTCAGAATTCCCGAAGAGGCGCTATTGGCTGTATTTTCGAAAAAACGATGGCCTACTTTTGTAACGAACAAAAAAAAAAAAAAACCCAGCGGTTTTTGGCATTCTAGGAATTTTGTTCGAGAGATTGGGGGGGGGGGGGGTGTGCCCTTGGAACCTTTAAAACTAGGATTATCACCATTATATGTTTACATACAGGAGCGTTGCGTGAGATTACATCTGCGGAGGAGGAACGGTAATTTCCCCGAGGTGTGGAAGGGGCCGATCCGTTGAAGTGTCGTTTCGCCAAATCCCATTTTGCCAGAAAGAAAGCTGATTTTAAAAGCTTTTGCGTAAAGGGCAAATCCCATTTTACCAGAAAAAAAAAGCAGATTAACAGATTTTGTTTAAAGGACAAATCCAGTTTCTCCGAATTCCATCACGTCAAATCTAACTTGACAAACTTGTAGGTACACGAAACAAAAGCAGGAAAGAAAAGCTGCAGAATAAAAAAGATAGTTTCCTACCCTTCTTGGTGAAATTCGAACCCAGGCAACTAACCTAACCCAACCCACAGAAACAAACAACAACAACAACACAGAAAAAACAACAAAACATTTTTTCCCCCACCGGTCCTTAATTCTAGACTTGTGGCCTATAGATCTACAATTGTCTGCTAGCCAGGAAGATGGTGCTCGAAATTTGCTTCAAAATGCCGCAGACTGCGTGTCATTATCTTGTCTGGTTCTAAAGTTATGGTTTTGAATCTATTTACAGAGTTGCGCTACACCAAAACGCCGTATCGGTATCGGCCGTGTATTGTTGATGCCGATTTCGATCCGATACTGATGCCACATCTGCGATCCATCCCTAGTAGCATTGCCACTGCACGCAAGCAGACTTGGATACACGGGAGCACCACGGAGTCGCGTGTGTGGGGACTCTAATTTCACTAAATTTATGACGCCGATTGTAAAAAAAAGGAGGGGGGGGGTGTAGAAATGGGAGTTTGGGGGTAGGGGAGAGCTCATTAGGGAAGGCGGACCGACTCATTGCTAATGAGAGAGGGGAGGGAGGAGGTTGGACAATGGACAGTTGCGGATGGTGGCGAGAAGTGGAACTGATTGGAAGGCTGGGAATTAAAGGGGGGAGGGTGGTGATGGGGTAGAAGAAATCGTGGGTAGATTGAACAGGCTTTTTGCGGTATTAAGAGTTGAGACTGTGTGACGTCATTAATGTAGGGAATGGTTATATTTCAGACATGTTGGCGCTGAGGAGGGGGAAGGGGGTTAGCTGGAGTCGCGTGAAACCCCCTCCAAAATTTCGAATGTCCAGACTATGACGGAAAAAAGTGTCCCCTTAGGTCCCGGATTTAAGGACCGAAAATAACGTTTAGATCCCAAAATTAGGGCAAAAGTCATTGAAATCCTTAAATCCTTGAATGAAGAAAAAGAAATAAAAGTTTATAGAGCAATTTATGCAAGGGCGCCCGAAGGAGAGCAAAAACCTAACCTCACATTTTTTTTAGAACTTTTTTGGACGTTTTTCTGGGAGGTGCCTTATTTTGCCTAATGAGTGTTGCGGATCCGGGAAAAGCCTTTGTTTTGTTTTGATTTTATTGATTTTCTTCAAGATTCTATCTACCAAAAGGGCAAGAAAAGTCAGAAAGACAAACAAAAAGGGCAATGCAAGGTGGGGGGGGGGGGGAGGGCTTCAACCCTAATAGCTGCAATGTAGGGCGCCCTTGAATTTATGGTAAAAACTGAGTAAAAGGTTTCATTATTTTTTATTTACTTTTCAATGGTCCATTTTCTTAAAACTTTCTGCCTTCTCCCAGGGCTAGTACGACGATTTGCACTAGGAAAAAAAAAAGCCAACGAAAGGCGTCACGGAAACAAGCCGCGGGGAAAAAAGCCGCAGAAGAAATATGTTTCCATGTGAAACTTGCATTACCTGCTCGGTCAAATTCGGGTCAACGCAACTGACCGAAACTTACCTATAACAGAAACACCCAAGAAATCGACTTTTCCACAGCTTAAGAAATAGAATCTAACGCAACATCGAGCAAGTTCGAGCAAGTTCGCGCCTTAAGGTGGATGCAACAAAGTTTAACGATACGGACTTTGATAGAGCATTAACTGCCTCCCCCCCCCCCCCCCCGGGGGGGGCGTTAAGCGCTAAAAGTTGGCCCACGAATCTATCGTTTTTCTAGCGACACCATTTTTATTTTTCCTTTTTCCGCTACCATTCCGTTTCTATCGGCTTTCTCCTTCTCCGTTTCCGCGTTCCCGAATCGTCGTCCGGTGTCGAGTGTCGACAGAATTGCCTCCTTCCCCACTCCGTCCTTCCCCCCCTCTCCCAAGCACGTCCAAGCAGCACCTCTGTTTCCAACGATGGCGCCTCGTGGTGCGACTGGCTGCGTTGCCTTGGCTACCGTTGTCAATAGAAACAAGCCTGTGTGTGTCAGTGGGCTCGTAATATTCTGGCACCGTCTCTCTGGCTTCTACAACGCTATAGATGGGAATGACCGGCTCGAAGCAGCCAAGAATCCCCGGACCACGAAGCAATTTTTTTTATTTGGCTTAAGCGAAGATGCACTTGACTGAAAATTTTAAACTCTACCCAATAATAGTGTAAAAAACAATAACAAAAAAAAAATGTAATATTCTTGCCTCATCAATAGTGAGAAAAATATGGTAAAAATCGGTAGTATGGAATAATAGTATGGAATAATGTGTACCGGCCCTTAGGTAAAAATGGGAAAATTTGCTCTGAATAACAGTGTGAAAAAAAAAAATGAAAATCTTAGCTCCCCAACAATAATGTGAGAAAATGCAAAAATCTTACCTCCTCAAAAATAGTGTGAAAAAAAATTGGAAAAATCCTAATTCCCCCAATAACAGGGTGAAAAAATATCAAAATCGTAGCTCTTCAATAATGGTGTGAAAAAATGTGAAAATCTTAGAGCTTTAATTAATAACACTGTGTAATAAAATGGTAATAAATATTAGCTCCCTAATAACAAACAGACGGAAAGCCAAATGGGCTCGATTATGCCATAAATAAATACAGCTGCAAACCTATTTTTGTTGTATTTTGGACTTAAATGTCAGACTTCCTGAGCGGGAATTGAGCCTACGACCTTTGAAGCCGTGTCAGTATTTGCGATAGTGCTTCGGTCTCCAAGGTGGAGGGTTCAATTCCCACTCAGGCAGTCTGACATTTAAGTACAAAAGGCAACGAAAATATGTCTGTATTTGTATTTACTTATTCCTCAATAATAGTGTGAAAATATGTGAAAATTGTATCTCTCCAATAAAAAAAGACGTGAAAATCTGACTAAGTCCCATGTTAATTTACACATACCATTGCTCTTGTGTAGCGATCGAAATATTGGGAAAGAGTTCAGATGAGAAATTAGTCGTAAAGTGAAGTCCAACACGAACTTTATACCTTTTCGGTTTTGCAGGCGAGGGGGGGAGGGAGGAGTTACGGGAGTTGCGTCAGCGGGCGGGTGCGTAAGTAAGAAAGCAGTGTTATTTTGCAATAATTGTTATTTTTGTCAGCAGCTTCTTATTGTTCTCGTTGGCTCTGCGTTCTTGGAGAGTGACAATAAAAATATGTCAACTTCATACTCAAGAAAGAAAAGAATAAATTTTAAAATATTTCCCTTAAATAAAAATAGCAATCGAAGAGTAAAAAAAAAAAAAAGAAGTGATATGACTTATACTCACAGTTCGATCACGCAAAACCAAAAGTCAAAGATCTTCAAAGGTTTTCCCCTCGAAACTTGCGAATTTTCGACGACCTTTACTGGCAGGCAGTTAAGCCACCGGCTCCCACACTCACAATCCTTCCAAACCCAACGAACTTCCCTGACGAACTGACGAAGTCAACCAGTAAAGGTTGTCGAAAATTCGCAAGTTTCGAGGAGAAAACCTTTGAAGATCTTTGACTTTTGGTTTTGCGTGATGGAACTGTGAGCATAAGTCATGAACTTGAACCAAAGTAGAAATGCTGAGTCGACCGACTTTTCGGTATTCAAAAAAAAAAAAAAAAAGAAGTGATATCACATTTAAAAAAAATAGTAAAATGGCCACCAAGTTGAGAATGGTTCAGCCTTTCAAAGGAGTGATATCAACAGATCAACACATTTGCCAAGTTAAACCACTGAGTCATACTTCCGAATTTAGGCCGCAACTACGTAGCAATAGTCAAGTTTTCACTTAACTTTCTGGCTAACTTGATTGAGAATTAAATTGGTGGATGCTTTTGTCTGTGGCTATCACTCCTATTACCTTAGTATTTCGTCCATCACCAGTAACTAGCCATATCGTTGGCTTCGTTCACTCTGTTGGCGTCGATCCTAGTTTCACACAATTTATTGATCACCAGAGCACCACAAAATTAATGTACTGTTTATTTCGACGCATAAATTGGAATTACTTTATGTGGAAATCGATCGCTTTCCTCGCTCAATCAGCGTACCTCCAAGCTTCAGAAACGCATATTTGTTTTTGAGGGTCAAAAATTCAAGTTACAGTAGTGAAAATAAGCCTATCCTAAGCGCAATTGAATAATCGATTATTTAGCGCTACTACAGCTTCGCAGGTGCCCTAATTCCGGAGGAGTAAAGGTACACGCACACTCGGACAGCGTATGTTTTTAATGATGTACATGCTTGTTACGTCATCTATTATTCACCCGTGTTGTGCCGATCCAAATCATCCTATGACGCAAGGTCGACACATGAGGATGCCGGCATAAAACCCGAGCTTTGTACATATGTACGCTGCGGCCATCTTTTCGTGACCGTTTCGCTACCAACATCGAATCTTGTTTTCTGCATTCCCCAGTTCCGCCATAATTGTCTCCCCCCCCCCCCCCGAGTTAGTAATACCCGTTTCACAAGAGGGCGCAATATTGCGAGCCCAAATCCTCCATTGTTTATGTCATTCATATTTCATAAGAATTGTGATCTTTGATCCGAATGTCGCTCTATTCCGTCCTATGTCGGAAGGGAGGGTGGACAAATTTTATACTTATCTCTCCTCTGCAGACGCGGGGAATACGGGTGGGTTGGAGGGGGGAGTGGGGGGTTGGGGCTAAAGGGTTAATGAAGTTCCTGTCATCTGACTCCCACGCATTAAAAAGCGGTCCTTTATGAAGGAAAAATTCAAATCTCGAAAACGTAATCAAAAAGTAGTCCTCCCCGCTCCCTCCCCCGTTTCATTTACTCGCCTCTGAGCTGCGCGCAAGGATTTGCTGCAACCTAAGCCCTTTGAAATGGTGGTCATTATTTTTGATTGCGTGAAAATACCCGTTAACTGTTCCGTGCAGCGAAAATTACTAAGTTTTTTTTTGTCTCCGCTCGGGTAAAGCCTACGACTAGATGTAAAAAGGTCATGTCTACCACAGCGCGTAAGGTTCAAATTCAAAACTGGAATCGTAATTTCAACAAGCTGGAAAAAGTACACCGCGTAAGGGCGTCTTTACACAACCACTTGCAAAGAAAATGTTCTTGCTCCGCCCTCACCTAGCTTTTAGTCTTCTGTGCAGCCGAATCGCCTGGGAAGACTACAGCAACGACTTTGTCCGTCAGTTGCCTTTATCAGTAGTAGTCAAGTGGACTTTAAAAACATGGCAAATTAAAACATCGTTGCCTCTGTCGCATTTAACCACTACAGGAAGGCACACAACCGTAAAAAGAAAAGGATTTCGTTAACGACACACATTGGAGCTTCATTAAAAAAAATAGGCTCTCGACACCGTGTTGCGTGAATGCATGAACCCAATTCACTGTTAGTTGCTACTTACGACATTAAAACGGCAAGTAAAACAAATTAGGCCTAAAATCACGTTGCTGTGAAGTCTCGACACCGTGTTACATGCATGAATAGGTCTACTCTCGAACTCCATTAGCAGCTATTTACGAAATTAAAACGGCAGGAAAAAAAAAAGGCATGAAAGCTGAAAAGTAGGCCTAAATTCTAACAAAATTTTTAACCGGCAATTGTGATGGTTACCACTTTTAGATTATATACATAATAGAGATCTCTGTGGCTGTGCGTGATAGAGGTGTGCGTGATAGACGTGTGCGCCCCAATATTCTCATTGGAAAAGTGGCGGAAGTATACAGAAGACCGTTTAGCTACAGCCTTTTGTTACAATACAGCTCGAAGCCACGTGCTCCATATAAAAGCGAGAAGCAACCAGTACATTTTAGTATTAACTAATTAACAAGCGGCTGCAGTGAATACCTAGTTGCAACCGGTGTTCTGTAACCATCATGGCCACTCATACGGAGAGGGATCCCTCCTCGTCGTTCACGACACGATATACGCGTCGATTTATATGACAATAAGAAAAAAATTTCTTGCAGTACAAAATGGCGGACTATTATCTGAATGCCAGCATTCGCTGGTTTGTTTTCGATTCGATAACCCCGAAAATGGACGCCATGTTGGACTTTGAATTCTCGCTGGGAGATGCTGTGTTTTCAACCGTTGTCGGATCACTGCTTAAAGCCGTTCTTTGTGCAAAAATTGGCAAAGTTTGGAAATAGCGAAAAATGAGGACAATGTTCAGCGGTGTTTGAAATTATTGTTGAACTTTTTCTTTGTCATTGTTGTTATTTATTATTCATTTAATTGTCTGTGTATTGCTGCATACCTTTAGTAAAAACTGGAAACTCAACGTAATAACATTGACTAGCAAATAGCTTTCGGTGAGTGAGAAGGACTTTTATAAATGCGTCCTAAGCACTAAGGTACTGGTTATTACTTATCGTCGGGGGCGGGGGGGGGGGAAGGAGGGGCCAAACTTTTTTTTAGGACCAAACTGGAGGAAAAAGTCATTTTTGGACCTTAAAAATTATACTTTCAGCAGTCAAAATTTCTAAACACGCCTCAACTTCTGGGGGAAATGGAGCATACTGACGGTTTGTAGCTGTCAGTATCATAGTGTAGTTTTTTTTAACAACCTTTCTAGAAAAGTGTTGCCTCCTGTATCCTTGGCTTCTGTCTTTCAGGAGCTGACTCTGTTAGGGGTGTGGACATACAAGCAAACAGTGTAGTGAGTTCATCATACTTATTGTATAAAACTCGACACAAGATGGGTGTAAGAATATGTGTTTCATAAAAGGTTTTAAACTCAACCTTGTCCTTTCGTTAAAAACCAGGCATTTTTTTTTTTATCTTACAACTAGTGGTGACTTATCGGTGTGGAGCGCTACTTAGTATTTAATTTGGGTACAGGAAATCCTCTGCAGACAATCTCAATAGCCATACGAAAAGCGTATTTTATTTTTTGTGTGTTTTTTTTTTATGGGAGGGGGTGTTCACATCATTTTAGGACCTTGAGTGGGAGCGGAGTCACGAAAATTTGGTGGTTAAATGTTTGGTTCCTCAGCCCCCACCCGCGTCTGTAAATAATGACCGGGCCCCAAACGCAACAAGACATTCTTGCGGTTTGAAAAAAAAATTACCTGAAGAGACACAGTGAAGAGAGAGCACGGGTTTTTCTCCGGTTCTTTTCCGCTTGTTGCACGAGGATTTCCTCCGGGTACTCCGGTTTCCTCCCTCATGCGGCAAAAAACAACTTTCCTGATGGTGCAGGTATACTTCCACTTACGTTTGTCGCTTGGGCCTTCAAAAAGCTCTAAGCTTATTGGCCGACAACTTCTATTTTATTCCAAGTCTATTTGTGAAGCCTTTAACAGTTTTGTGGCCTCCACAACGCTAGCTGCCAGGCCGTTCTATAATTGGATAAATAACACGTACAATAACAGTTGTTTTTTTAAAAAACATTTCTAGATACAAAACCGTGTAGGAGGGCCACAAATCTACATTATAATGCTGGAGGCCAGCTAAAAGGAAGGCTAAAGGGAAGGCTAAAAGGAAAACCGGAAGGACAACAATCACTTCGCCCCTCCTCGCGCCCGCATTGCGAATGCGCTCTCCCATTCTACCTGCATGCAAAGAGGAGGCAGGCATGAGTTGTCGATCAAGTCGTCGGGAAGTGTGCCGGAAAAATGTCCCGGGAAATGTGTCCGTAAACTTAATTCATGACCGGCCCCGTGCACAGCACGGGCTTCCTCTAGTATAAAAATAAAAATTGCCTAAATTGCCCTTGCAATTTAAAATGAGAGCGCGCGGGTTACGGGAACGCTGCGAAACTGCGCCGCGCGAAAACGGTAAAGAGGTCGTCACTCTGCTTGTCGCATCGTCACTCAACAAAAAATATGTTAATTTCGTCCGTAAATCTTTGGCAGACGCAAGGGGGACAAGAATATCTTTGTCACCTAAAACAATTTTCTCGGGTTTTCATTATGTGTGATCGACCAAAAGCATCAAGACTTAAATGTGACTCCTCATAACTCTCCCCCGCCCCCACCAACCTCCCCCCCCCCTCCCTCCTCCTCTCTCTTTCCTTTCCCGTGGGTAATTATTTTCAAGATGGGCGAGCATTAATTGGGCGTAATTATCAAGAAAGAAAGCTATTGTTTAGCAAAAGAATGAAATTATGCAAATGGCGGCGAAAAATCGGGTGGCAGAGAAAAAGAGAAAGGACATTAAGGCTAATTTATTGGGTTGATATATGAAGTCGTTGGGAGGTGAATTTAGTTTAAAAAGAAAATGGGAGAGAAAGAAACTGATTTAATGTTTCGGTTTGTTCGTAAGGGAATGTTTGGTAATTTTTACGGGAATTCCAACGAGTTTTCGTTTACTCTTAAATTGCGGGCGTGGTGGAATATTTGGCTTTTTATTTTTATATTTATTAAAAAGAAAAAACATAAAAAAACACGTTTCCAAGGCAACTGCGAAGCACAGAAAATGCATGTTGGCATGTTTTAACACTCAGTATTCTTGCGTAAACATTTACATCAACACAGCAAATATTAATAGAGGAGTCATGCAGTAAGTTTTGGTTGAAATAAAAAAAAAACCATTTGTACGAAAATACAATTGCTTCCTTAAAGCAACATACCGCCTGCCTTATAACCTTCCGCCTGCCTCACAACACCCATGCGACGATCACATCCGCGTATTTACCGCAGCTAAGGTCAACTGAGACGGTAGCTTCGTTCCTCGCAACGAATACTTAGCGACTGTCTCAATTGGCATTGCGCCTAATAGTCCAGCCAGCGTGAACCCATTGCTTGTGTCGTCGCAAACCGGAATGATTCTCATATTTTAAAATCACAATTTATAATTTTCTAGACAAGTGTCTTATAATTTTGCTTCGGCGATCTATTGGCATAATTAATTTTAATTTTTACCGCATTAGTCTATTAGATTTTAGATCTCAAGGTAATTTATTAGAAAATACACACAGAGATGAAACGTCATGATTATTGTACGCGCGCAATGCATCATTTAGTGACGGATCGTTAGTAAATAAAGTTCCATTATATTCAACAGAAAATCTCCTAAACGCCACATTTAAAAAAAGGATTTTTAGCAAGGGAAAGACTAACGGTAAGTAAATAGACCTTTGGGCCGTACTTGATGTGGAGGATTGAGAAAAATGGCGCTGGGAGATATATCCCTTTAAACATTGTTGTTTTCAAGAAGCCACTGCTTTGGCATTTAAAAAAAAAATTGTTCAAGTTTGTTAGTTTCCAAAAATTCAAATTGGTATTTTATTTGTCAGGAGTGATATGTAAAAATTGTCGAATAGCTCCCAGTATTTGTTTCTTTTGAACTCTGGAAGAATATGTACTTTCTTAGTTTCATAAGTTTTACTTTCCAGTTTAACCACGTGTTTATTCTTAATTTTAAAAGGAGTTATTTTTAATTATCGTATAATCCCTTAATTAACCCACATTTAAAATTTACAACTTACGGAAAATGTCTTTTGGTTTACGCACAAATCTCATAGCAAATAAAAATTTTGCAGAAAATAAAGCAGCAATTTATTTTGTATTGTCAGTAATCGTTCAATAACTGGTTTGTAGGAATAGCCAACAAAAAAGCTGAATTTGGATTTTGTGTGTGTGTTTGTCTGCTTGGGAAACGATTATGTCCACAATTTTGTTTTGAGTTGCTTGAAATTTCATGACAAATGAGTTTTGGTGCAGGAATTTCATGAGATTGAAGATGAAATTCGTTCCTCAACTATTTTCGGTGGTATTCTTTTTTTTCCCCGTTCGATGGTTGAGCCGATTTATATCAGCGGTCAGGGAACCCGATCTATAACGGTAGCGGCCCCGAGCACTATGGACAATACAAAGCCATTTGCCATAATATACTATACGAAAGTTCTTTTAGCGTACTGCGTGCAGAAAATAATAAAAAATGGTAAAATAAAAAAATAAAAACACTACAACTGCTGATTTCCAATTTCACACATTTTGAAACAACGCTGTCGTGTCTTTTATCAATTCTGCAGAAAATGTCGTGTTTGGTGGCAGAGCTATACAGATATGCGCTCATAAAGATTGATAGTTGTAGCATCTCTCAGTTAGCCTAATATTTGCGGCGTTCAGAACTCAATTATGCCTACTTTGGAACCATATGTTACAGTAAAATTTAAAGTAAATTAAAGTAAATATGTTTAAGTATGTTATTCAGATTGCGTTTGCCTTCAATGCCCTATCCCAGTTATTTACGTCACTGTGTTGGAATCTAAAAATAGCTAACTTTATAATATAATATAATATAATATAATATAATATAATATAATATAATATAACAGTGGTTTAAAACACCAAAATGATGAGTGTTTTGGAGAACGGGAAGGCAGAAATACCTCTTGCCCCGGTCTGATGTTAAAATAGAAGAAATAAAAGAAAAAAAATTATTCATCATTAGGCTGCATTTACAAATGAACTCGCTTCATATTCTCGTGGCGTGAATCTAGTTCCGAGGCAGGGCGTGTTTACACAACGACTCACCTTTGCATTCTCGCAGCTAAATTTTATCGCGATGGGAAACGTGTCGTTGCCATGGTTACAACAACGCTACCTGGCTTAGCTACATGCGACATTAATTAAGCAAATGCTTGCAATCGTATAATCCATGTCAATAAGATAAAGAATTCCACCTGACAAAACAATTTTCCCAATGGTGTCTGAACTCACATTTACTGTTTTCGTTGAGAGACGGCAGACCTAAAACCTCCGCCGTGTTGGAATTTCAGATTCTCGAGCTGCGAGAATGCAATGGCGAGTTGTTGCATAAGCGTGCCCTCACAGTAGGACTGCAAAGGCGCCGTTGCCCTGGTAATGACGCTTCATGGATAGCTCTCCTTCCCTCCCCCCCTCCCCCCAACCCACTCCTCCATGAAGTCGTTTAGTTAAAATGTATTCATTTGTATAATCCGTGAAAATAAGATGTAATTTCATCTTGACGAAAGGACTGATCATTTTTAAGCTTCTCACTGCTAGTACGCAAAACGAGATCGGTGCATAAACACGCCCTTAGGGTCAAATCCAGCATATCGGTAAAAAAAAATATGGACGTATCATTAAATAAAGAACATAAAATATGTTTAGTAATCTCTCGCCTCCGTCATGAGAATGACTAACGCCATTGCTTTATCAGTCACAACACAGATGTACAAAATTAATTCTAACAAATGAATGGGTTATGAAAGATGTTGCCCCTTCTAAGGTTTCGTGTGAAAGGCCAAAAGGAGGTCACGTTACAGGAAGCCATAAATCTATTGGGACATCACCTCGGTAATTAAGTCGCGTGTCCGTCTCCCAAAACCTCTCCTCCCCCGTACCTTCCTCCCCATCCCCCCCCCCTCGCTCGTTAGTAGTTTGAAAAGCTGTCATTGCCAACAACCGGTGTCACGGCAGAGAAAATATTTCAGTCAAATATTTCACCTATCAACAAACAAATCGTTAAAAGGGCTTTCCTCCCAGCGCCATTTATTCAATTCGACACATCAAGTTCGGTCCCAAAGTTTTATTTACTTACCTTTAGTCAATCCCTAGCTAAAAATCCGTTTTAAAATGTGGCGTCTAGGAGATTTTCTGTTGAATATTGGTAACTTTATTTACAGTATATGATCCTTTACGCGCTTACAATAACCATGACGTTTCATCTCTGTATGTGTATGTACTAATTTGCTAATAATTACCATGAGATCAAAAATCTAAAAGACTAATGCGGTAAAAATTAAAATTAGTTATTTCAATAGATCGCTGAAGCAAAATTATAAGACACTAGCCTAGAAAATTATAAATTGTGATGTTAAAATACGAGAATCATTCCGGTTTGTGACGACACGATTAATGCGTCCATGCTGGTTCGCCAATTAGGCACAATGCCAACTGAGACAGTACCTGCCGTCTTCGCTGCGAGAAACGCAGCTATACTATCTCAGTTGACCTTGGCGAGGTGTATACGCGGATGGCGATAAGTGCATGGCTGTTATAAGGCAGGCGAAAAGTTACAAGGCGGGGGGGGGGGGGGGTGTTGCTTTAACGCTAGTGGCAAGAGGAGTCGGTCCTAAACCAATTTCTAAACGTATGCGATCTACCCGAGAGTCAATGATACATTTGAGTTTCCAGCAACGCCCCTTATATTTGATTACCATGGTGACAGAGATGAGTGGCAGCCCAAGTAGCAGCTATACGCGAAGCGTAGCGCTAAAGGTAACCCCCCCACACACAAAAAAAAAAAACGTAAATATTATGCAGTACGGTACTTGAATTAATCGGCAATAATAGAAAGTAAATTAATAATAATTGTCATAAAACTTGGTCTTGTTACGGATCATTTTCTGCTGTAAATCTAAGAAACAATATTTTCATTAAAAATAAAACACGTTTATACTTTGGTTGAAGCGCTCTGGTGGATGTTCGTCCTACAAGTTGTCTGCTTTCACGGCGAGCTACTTTCGGTTTCGGTAAGTTTGTGATGGTTGGTTGGGTCATGGGCACTAAACTAACTGGCCCGCTCTACAACGATATTAGAGGGGTAGACAAAATGGCCGCCACGTCGAGGTCTGTTCTTCGAGGTAGCAACTTTGTACGGTGCGACGCGACATCTATTGGCGACTAGTGGCGATTTTCGAAATAATAATTTAAATTTTTA
Source organism: Lithobius niger (assembly GCA_023313725.1). Lineage (NCBI taxonomy): Eukaryota > Metazoa > Arthropoda > Chilopoda > Lithobiomorpha > Lithobiidae > Lithobius > Lithobius niger. Next base: position 19,841 of record JAHWFP010024852.1, read on the forward strand.
CGTAGATTTTGGTGGCAAATTTTTTTATTATTTAGAAGAGTATTTTTAAATGGTGTTTAAAAATATCACTCAGCCACAGTTAAGCTATTTCACTGCGTTTGCAAAAAAGAGCAACACGTTCGTTGGCAGTTTGTGCCGCCCTCCGTTGACAAAATGCGCCAACTCAATCGCATCAGCGGTACTTTCGGCGGCCATATTACCAACCCAGTCTCGTAATGCTATTTTTCATTCAAGATCCGGCCAGTACTGTAGATAGCCGTGATCGGGGAAACAAAACTACCGTATTCATGGAGGCGGCGGTAGAAAATACCATTCCTACAAATACTAATCGAACCAGTGAGTGCGTCTAGCAACAATTTGTACATTATCATCATTCCGTACAAACAAGAATTGTGAAGTTAAGCGAGAAACCACTGCCGTATTCTGCAGGTTGAAGTCATGTTTAAAAGAGAGGGTATATTCTCGCTTCAAATACAACTCGAGCATAGTATTAAGTATCGATAAATTTTCTCCACCACTCGTTACATTACTAAGCTGATAAAAACACCTCGCGCAAGCAGTCGGTCTTTTGTCAGCTTCGAAATGCGTCTCATGATTGAATAAATTTATCGATAAAAAATCTACGCTCTCGTGATATTACTCCTGAAAAAAAAATTAAAAAAACCACGGTGAAAAACGTCGAGGAAAGAAAAGCAGTGGCAAAATAAGCTCGAGGAAATAAAGTTTTTCCCCTTGCATTGTTGTATGTTATTATAGATTAGGGTCAGGTGCCTTTAACCTTGATTTCACCAGGCAGGGTAAGGAGTTTCACCAGGTATGTTCTTTTCCTTCAGCTTTTTTTCGCGGTTTTTTTTTTCGAGAATCGTTTTAATAGCCCAGTAAATAACTGGTCACAATGCGCGGAGGAACAAAATTAAAAAGATAAGCTAACATTTTGCGACAAATGTGTAAGTTACTGGCTGTAACCTGCTAGCTATCACAGATGTTAGTCTACGATTTCCTTTTAAAGACAATCCTGTATGTTTTGAATCTGTAGTTACAATCCCTGCACCTGGACTTACAATCCCTGTTTTATTTCAGTGCTGAGTTGAGTAGGCTACATGGTACACTCTAATATTTCAAAGTGGTGAGAGCCAAGGTATTAGGAAAAAAGCAGTAGTTTTCAAAATTGGGGCATAAAAAGGGCCCAAGCAATAGATTTTCAACTTTTTTGTGCTAACCTTGGGCAAGATTAATTCCACACATATATACGAAATATATATGGAAGCAACCTTGACTTGGGCACCAAGAACATGAAAATAGGACAATTTTCGCTTCATGTCAAAAATAGGCAGCCATTTTGGAAAATGGCCGCCATTTTGGTGTTCTACAAGGAAATCGAGATGATTTCCCCTCTGAAAAACATTATACAGGCTGTAGGTGCCCACATGCGCAAAGTTGCATATTCCAATCAAAGAGTGCACAATATTTCAGTGTACCACATCCCCTAAAAATAACGGCGCCAGACGGCAGGAAACGAAACAGAAACCAAAGACAACAAACACCTCACGAAACAAGTCCAACCAACAAAGCTAATAGATGCTGGTAGGCACTCAGAAACCAAAACCGCATCACTCGAGCCAAAATCACCGCTTATAAATAAATAAATATAAATTATAAATATATAGATTGAAAACATATGGCAATTAAATTGGTCTTTATCTTGCTCAAAGAAAGGGTATTGCTTCAAATTACGACAAAAATAAATTAAACTCAAGGACGTATCTAAGAAATTCGAAGAATTTAAGGCCACTTCAAGGACTTCAAGAACCTTTCACGAACCTTATTGTGGATGGTTTCTTTAACTCAGATCGCCTAGTGTCTGTCAGGTGTTCTGAGTGATTCTTATCATACCCCTAGGAAATTATCTACACGGACAAATTTTCCTCTTCAGTAAAAATAAAATTTGACTTCTAGATTTTGCAAAATTGTTATGCTGCTCTGTTCCCAGACGGGAGAACGTTGTTGATGAGGAGGATGAAATTATTTTAGGGAGGAAAAGTTATTTCGCGATGGGGGAAATGGACGAATGGAAAGTGCAGGAGGGGCAAGGAGGTGGTGGTTGGGGGGGGGGATAAGGGTAGTGGGCTTTGTGATGTAAAGTGTGAAGAGGAGGTGCTGATTGATTCTATTGTTGGCCAAGGGACAGTCAACAATAGAAACTCACGCCTCTGGTAAATTGGAGTTGAGAGTAAACTTACGACGCACCACCCAGGCATTGAGGAACGCTGATTGGAAGCAGGGGCGAATTTGTGTACCCTAGTCCTGAAGTCTGTTGTAAATTAGCAGCAGCAAACCTTCCCCCCCCCCCCACCAACCCCTCTTATTCCTTCCCCACCCCTAGACCCAATGAAGTGGAATGATCCATGCAAGGAGAATATGCGATTTTGAATTTGTATTTTGGGAAGTTAAAAGCTGGCTTTGAATTTCATTTCACTCTTAGGTGTGATGGAACTTATCAGATTTGGGACAAAACGGTGTTTAAGTAAATTAGAAACGTCTTTTTTCAATACCAGCGCCAGGAAAACAAAGAGTAGACGCTTAAAAATTAATTTTATCCCTTTTCGTTGATGCTGTTGAATGAACAGGTTTTACATGAAAAGTGGAGAGAGAGAGAGAGAGAGAGAGTACAGCCCATAGGTATCATCTCTAAAATCTAATCTTATCTCAACTCCTGGAATTTAGATAAGATTTGATACGGATGACGTCATTGCTGATTCGATAAGGCTGAGTCACTGATAAGGAAGAGTCAGCCGATGGAATTATCGGGGAAACTCATAATGTCATCGATAAGGATGTCACCACTTCGATGAACAACATATTTGCACCTCTCCCTCCACACTTTAAAACTAGGAAAATTTGCATGGCGGCCTTATTGAATTTTGGTAGTCATCTCGTGGCACATGACTTCTGGTCCTCCTCTCTGGTTTTCAGCCAGTTTTATTAACCAGTTGCCACATCTAAAATCTAATCTGTGGGCCTGGCTTGCTGCCTTCCTAAATAACCGTTAACAAAAGGTAATTGTAGAAAAATTACTTTCTACTGAGGCACTGGTCCCTTGTGGGGTTCCGCAGGGGTCACTTCTTGGACCTGTTCTATTTGTGATCTATATAAATGACCTCTATTTTGATAATTCGTGTAGTTTTGGTTTCAAGTTTGCTGATGATGTAAAGATTGGTGTAGAAAACATTTCTCCTTCACAGTCCATTGAACTGGAAATGGAAATTGCAAATGTCTCGTCAGTTGGTCGTCGTGTTGGCAGTTGCCACTATCCATCCAAAAGTGTCAGTCCTTCCATGTGGGCACACAAAATCTAAATTTAAACTATTACTTGGCTTCTGAAGCCCTACCTTCCGTTTCGGAGATTAGAGACCTAGGTGTGTGGTTTTCACAGGACTTAAAATCGTCCTTGCATTGCCGTAAGGTTAGTGCTTTGGCATTTTGCCGTCTGGCAGTTGTGAATAGGTGTTTTACGTCGGGAAATTCAGCGACTAAATGTTGGGCCTTCCGTGTTTTCGTGCGCCTCTTATTGGAATATGCGACTCCAGTTTGGTCCCCTTATTTGGCTGGGGACATTGATCATATTGAGTCGGTCCAGCGTTAATTTACTCGGAGTTTTCCGGGTCTCCGTGGGGTAAACCATCTTGTACGCCTTTCCAGAGTGGGTTTAGAACTGCTCGAGTTGCGCAGACTTCGTTTTGATTTAATTTTGACGTACAAAATACTACATGGGTTAATCGACGTTGATTTACCATTTTTCGAACAGGCACCACGCGTTTATTGTACTCGGGGCCATGCTTGGAGACTAGCGGTTCAGCGATCACGTCTTGATTGTCGAAAATATTTCTTTGCTGTGCGAGTTGTCCCTGTTTGGAATGCCCTTAGTTCCGAGACGGTTTGCATGCCCACGGAGAGTGGCTTCCGTAGAATGCTACTCACAGAAAACTTGCAGGCATTTCTCAAACACCCACTTTAAGATCTACTTTTACCTCCCCCTCAGCATTTTAGGTACGGTATCAGTGGCTCACAACCCTTCTGGACAACTTCCACACATTGCGGAAATTTGTATTTTTTTAAATTTCAAACCGTCCTGCCACGCTACATTGCAGGTTGGCTCCAGGTTTTTTTTATTATTATTATTATATACATTTTTTTTAAAAATTGTAAATAGTTCTAGTTTTACTTCCCACTTCAGTTTCACTACACCAGTTTCATGCATTTCATTGTTTTATTATTTTTATTATCGTTATGAAGATTGACAATTGGTCTTAGCCAAGCTATAAATTACGAAGCATTATTTTATTATTTTTTAAAGAAACATTGGCAACGTTACCCGGCTTTTCCCATCACTTGTCCCTCATGTTTGGCGATGCCATCGGGGACCATTGTGTCCCTGGTAGGTCTAACCTTGGTGGTAAGGCATTCGTGACCCCAACCCAATACCATCAACCCTTCCTCTGCAGCCGAGCCACTGTCTTTGTTTTAAACTTTTAAATTGTTTTAACTTTTATAATTATAATTTTTTTTTTTTTTAGTTGTAACATCGGACGGCAGTCAGTGACCACCCGGTCTTTGTCGCTCCGGCTGCATTTGCAACAAACCTATATTATTATTATTATTATTATTATAATCTTATCCCAATTCCTGGAATTTAGATAACATTTGATACAGATGACGTCATTGCTGATTCGATAAGGATGAGTCAGCCGATGGAATCATCGGGTAAACTCATAATGTCATCGATAAGGATGTCACCACTTCGATGATGAGTGAGATGGTGTATTCCCCCACCCCCTTTTGTAAAACTTGAAGAAAATTTCCTTGACGGCCTTCTTGAATTTTGGTAGTGATCTAGTGGCAGTTGAACTCCGGTCCTCCTCTCTGCTTTTCAGCTGGCCTTATTAACCAGTGGCCATTTTTCATGATTTAGTATTGGGAATGTAGACATTTCTTTCCTCTCACTTGGCTTGGGCGAGTTTCGAACCCGGACAGTGGAGTAGATGGCAGCGACATTAACTACTAGGCTAATGGTTAAGTTGACGTAGAGCGGTTACTAGTGGGTCTTTTGATAACAGATAAACGCAACGTCAATCATTTGACCTACCCCTGTGCAGTTGGTATTTTTTTCACAATTCAGGATTAGAAGTGTAGCATTTTTTCTTCTTTTACTTGGCTTGAGCGAGTTTCGATGATGGTACTATGGGATGGAGGGCAGTGACATTAATCACTTAATGGTTTAAGGTGATAGAGAGGTTAGTAGTGGGTTTTATAGTTGTACGAAGGGCTGTGAAATCAATAACATGACTTGTTCCTTTGCAGTTGGCCTTAGTCACGACTTGGAATTTTTCACGATTTGGTATAGGGAGTGTAGATACATTTATTCTTCACTTGGTTGGGCTGTCTCAAACCTGGAACACTGGGGTAAAAGCTAGTGACGTTAGCCACTGTACTAGTGATGTAGGTTGATGAAGAGAAGTTAATAATGGTCCTGTAGTTAACGTTTGTGTGATGTGACACCGTTCTTCCTATTGACAGAGCTTTGATGAATTACTTATAGTGTCCGCAGCCTATCTTGAGTTCGCCCCAGAACGACACAGATACTCAATTGTATGTTTTTGGTAGCAGAGTGCCTTGTTGATATCCGAAATGGTTACAAAAACTATGGCGGCCGTCGATTGATGCCGCTCTTTCCAGGAAAACGTAGCTGCTCATAAAATACCTGCAGGACTGCAGATAAACCTGCAAGATAAACCGCGCACACAATAAATCCTATGTGAATTCTACTTTTCCAAATTCTGCAGAAAACATTAATGGTGCAGAACCTGTCTCACGGCACTGCAGTTATCCTTTGTCAAGATCAGTGGTAACGACAATACCGATCAAGTTTTGTACCTTTCTACAATCAGCTTCAAGACCATCACCAGCAGCTAATTATTGATTACAATTCGCCCATGTCATTTATGCCTTGTAAACCAATTTTATTGTAACAAACAATCCCTTTGCACCATTTTCTGACCCACAACGATTGAATCAGGGCGCGTGAACCTTTTGACTTGTTCTGCCATGAGCCCGTGGCTAGGTGCGGGAATTCCAATTTCCACGGCCCATCGTCCAACACCTCTTTTTAAGATTCTTTTGGGCTTTTAATTTGAAAATGCCCCGAAACGCTCCAAATTTGACATGCCCAGAAGCTAGCGGCCAAATCCTTCAAGTCTCCAGCCACTCAGCCCCGTGTACTTCAAGGCGAGCAATATATCCATCCTTAAGAAACTGGACCCCTGACTGGACTGGCTTTATTCAACCATGTGAGTTGAACTAGGCTAGGCTAAAATCTCGTTAGGCTGGAGAGAGTACGTTTCTGTTCTCCCAGAAATCTCACTCCAATGTGCTAAGGACTATTATTGAGTTTTATCAAATGTCTTAACTTGCTGAATACTGTACCCAAAATATGTGAACCCCTTTATTTCATCCTTGTGACTTAGTTCAAATGTAGGTAATTGCAAATGTGTACATTTACCCCCGTATTTGAGACGTAGGTGCTGCACTCACTTCAACCTTCGTTAATGTTGCAAAAACAATATATACGTGGAATGCACGAAAAATAGTGAGGGGGTACGTCTTCTAAAAATATCAACTGAGAGCGCTTATAGTATAAAAATAATAATAACAATAATAATAATAATACTAATAATAATATATTTGTTGCGATAGCAACGGGTCTGGCAAGGACTGGGGAGTCACTGACAGCCAGCCGCAATTAAATATAAATACAGTGTACAATATACGGCCAAGGAATGGATGATGGTAAGAGGTTTGGGGACACGAATGCCTTACCACCAATGTTAGACCTGCCAGGGACTCTAAGGCCCCCGATGGCATCGCTAAACCTGCAGGACATGGGAAGGGTGTGGAAAATGTTAAAAGGCCCAAAATGATGCTGTGTAAATAAAAAGTATAAACAATGCTAAAAAATTGTATGCTATGGTGAATACTAAACACTAAAAACTGAAGCACCCACATAGTGGGATTTGTCAACACTTTGTCAACACTTTGTCAAAAAAAATAAAAAGTATAAACAATGCTAAAAAATTGTGTGCTACGGTGAATACTAAAAACTAGAAACTGAAGCACCCACATAGTGGGATTTGTCAACACTTAAAAAAATAATAATTAAAAAAATATATATATATGCTACACCTGTATATCTTTGGGAAGGGCTTTCGCTCAATGCACGCTTTTCATGTCTTAGTGTTACTGGCGTCAGATCCCTTTAAGATGGCGGACCAAAAGGCATCATGGGAAGTATGATCAAAATGGCCAAACGAACAGTCCCGCAGAAAGTTTAAATTTATTATTATTATCCTGCAGTAAATCTATGATGACATCAATTTAGTACAAGACTGACAATCTATATAACTAAGATCTTAGTTTTTGTTGTTTGTTTGTCCGCCGTGGGTATGTCGATAATCCTTATTTATTGAACTCTGCACTGGAAATCTCGACAATCTTTATTCTATTAAATTCCGTAGTAGGAATCCATAAAACTCGACATAAACAGGGGGCTGCCCTAGTGATAATAAATTAAAACTTCTTGCGGGAATATCCAGTCGGCCCCGTTGCGTTTTTTACGCGCTCTATAGGGCAGTGACACGACGTAGTATTATTGTGTATAACTCTATGGGGGAGCCAGTAACTGGGTTAGCTGCAAGGAGCACTGGAGGGAGAAAGGAAGATCGTCTTATTGAAGCCAATGCTATTAGACTGGATTTCTTAAGCCTATAACGCGCGATTTTTGTTGTTGGAGAAAACAACGTTCTTTTAAGCCTAAGAAAGCCGCTCTCAAAGCACTGTCTTGACTAGGAGTGTCGTTTTTTTCCCGTTACATTTTAATCTAGTGCTCCTGAAATGAAATGAAATGAAATGAAATGAAATGGGCTTTTATTTTCAATTTTTCAAATAAAGAATGTATACAAAAAGAAGACATGAAGTCTTTTGGTGCCCTGAGAAACAATAAAAGGATACTAAAAATCACAAATGTAAATGCACAACACTATAAAAATAACAAGTAAAACATACAGTTTAAGACAAAAATTCAAAAATATTAAGTAAAGCAAATAAAAATAAAATAAAAACACAGGAAATCCTAAAAATAAACCAAGAAATTAAACTGACGAAAAAAGAAGGAAAGAAAGAAAAACTGTTAGTACAAAAGGGAAGAATTTTTCAACACTTCTGTAAAAAAGTTCTTACGAAAAAGAGACACATTAGTGGCAGTTCTAATATTTATTGGGATTGAATTCCAAATCCTTAAAGTTTGACCCGCTAATAACAAGTTACTTATTTCGGTCCGGTTAAAACTTGTGTGTCAGTTTGAAGCATTACGAGTGTTATGGCCATGGACGGAAAAACTGTCTCTGAAAAAATTATTAGACGACCTGTTCTTAAAAATGTGAATACCACCTCTGTAATAAATAAGCTCATTGACGGGGAGAATTTTTGTCACCTTGAACAAAGGCAAACTATGTTCCTTAAAAGATCGGTGCAATATTGATCTTACAGCTTTCTTTAGTAACTCTAAAAGACGGATTTTGTTAGTTTTACAAGTGTTCATCCAAGTTAAAATGCAATAATTGAGATGTGGATGAATAAGAAAGTAATAAAGTTGACGAAGACAAGATGATGTAAGATTATCTTTAAGCTTGTATAAAAGGCCAACTCCTTTTGCTATTTTGGTTGCAATCAATTGAATGTGGTCATTCCAACTTAAATGAGAATCAATTTTAAGGCCTAAAAATTTTGTAGTATCAACTTGTTTAATGGGTTGGTTATAAATACTGACACTGGGTTTTAAATTGATAGGCTTTTGCCTGGCTCTAAAAATTAAGAAACATGTTTTTTGAATATTAAGTGATAGCCTATTTAAACTTAGCCAATGGGATACGTTGCTTATTTCTGTGTTAGCAGTATTTACAATTTCGGCTAGATCATTTCCCGACAGATAAAAAGGGGTATCGTCAGCAAATAACATCGACATAAGTAGCTTAGAAACTCTAGGAAGTTCATTAATGTAAATTAAGAAAACTAGTGGTCCCAAAATCGAGCCTTGTGGGACACCATAGGTAACAGGCCTAAGCGAAGATGAAGAGTCAGCCAACTGCACATATTGGTATGTCTTTTAAATAACTATTGATCCATTGGTTGGCAATACCCCTGATACCGTAATGGCTTAATTTGTTCAATAGGCGTTGATGATTTACAGTATCAAAAGCTTTTTTGAGGTCAATAAAGACTGCAACTGTATACATGTTTTCCTCAAAAGCTTGAATAACATCTGTAGTGAATTTGAGGGTTGCATCCTCAGTACTTTTTCCAGAGCGGAAGCCGAATTGGTTGTAGCTATTACCTCCAAATGGTGTCTCGTAGCCAATACGACGTCACTTGACGTTGCTCTATAGTTAAATCTTCTTCACAAGGTCAAAACAGAATATTACCATTTTTTTTTTTAAATATTTAGTTTTGGTGGGTAAATTAAGTATATGCACACCGCTATTCTCAATTTTAATTTTGTCAGAGCGCAAAGTTGGACAACAATGGGTTCAGGAGAAAAATAACTCGAACAAAGGAATTTGGGGATGGAAAAACAGATCCTTAGGGGAAGAAAGGCGCGTGCCGTAGCATTCATTTCTCTTCATTATTGACGAAATGAGGGGGTTTTCTGTCGATTTCGCCGTCTTGGTTGGATTGAAGGGAACCTAACGAACATTGATTTCTTCCCCATATACGAGCGCCATCTTTCAATTTCTCCTGACATGACTAATGAGCCAAGGTGTAGAGGTCTTAATGAACCCACGCTTCCTTCCTCCTGGCTTTACCCCCCCCCCCCCTTCTCCCCCCATCTCCCCCTACATCGATCGTTGCAAGGGATTGTTGCCCAATCACCGCTGCAATCGTGCATAAGTAATGAAGGAGAGACATGAACAAGGGAAGATATTCTAGGTGTTCGAGATATGCCGCACCATTTGGTTGCAGGCGGACGTGAAAGGAAGCTTAAGTGGCCGAGAGAGTGAAGCGAGCGTGGTCGAATACGGGACACAACTTGGATTTGTGTGTCGGTCTGGTTGGTTAGAGAAATGTAAGCAGTGGAACGAAATATGTTGGAAAGAGGAGCCCAAGTGTACAAAGTCAACGCAACCCGACGTTTCCAGCTAACTCCAGCTCATTATCAAATCAATAAAAAACGCAATACACTGAAGTAAATACAAATTGAGTTTGCCTCGTTATAGGCTTAATTCTACCTTGAATCCCTTTGCCTGTAGAAATGTTGGAATGTGGAATAGGCTACCGGATCATGTAACTTGCGCCCCTTCGGCTAATATCTTTAAAAATCGTTTGGCTATGCCTGTATCTGATGAGTTAAGGTATTATTATGATTAGATTTTTTTTTAATTCCCAAATATTGGTTATTTTGTGCATGTTACCGTTCGACTGACCGTTCTTTTGATGTAAATGAATTTTTTCTATATTTCTATATTGTTATTTCTATAATTCGGCTGTACTTTGTTCATTTTTTTGTATACGTTTGCCGCCTTCCTTTGAGAAAACTGGCAACAAACGTTGTTATTAAATTAAATTAAATAAATTAAAATTGTGTAACAGACAGCCGAATGCTGGCAAAACTGCCTATTAAGTCAATACAACAATTCGAACAATTTTTAAAACGGAGAATTAAAAAATGTAAAAAATTTTAAAAAGAGGAAGAGGAGAGCGACCTCTTTTGTAATTAAAAAAAAATTTTTTCAAATTTTTTAATTTTCCTTTTTAAAAATTGTTCGAATTGTTGCATTGGCTTGTATTGCAGTTTTGCCTATCTGTTACGCAAATTTAAGTGTATTGCGTTTTTTTTATTCCCTTGGTAAAGAGTTGGAGTCAGTTCAAAATGTCGGTTTGTGTTGACAATGACATTGTGCAGCTTAGACTTCTCTTTTCACCATCTGTCTGATTGGAACACAATATCAACAAATATGTACCGTATACCAATAAACGCATGCCAAATATTCGTAAATTTGTTCTGATTTTGTTGAAATTTCATGACCAGGTAGCTTTGACGGATGATTATATGATTTCTGCCAACGGTTCAGCCCAGTGCTCTAACTCGAATATCTCCGAAAATATTTGAGGTAGAAATTTCACCTTCAAACTCGTTATAATACCTTGAGTTTTCCGAATAATACTCAGTTCGAAGGTAAAATTCTTACCTCAAATATTTTCGGAGATATTCGAGCTAGAGCACTGGGCTGAACAGTTGGCAGAACACTGGGCAGAAATCGTATGAGTGTAGTACTGCGCTTAACTGAACACTGGGCAGAAATTGTGTGTTGCAGCATGTCTCGCTGTGACGGCCATAGAATTGTGATATTCAGAAATCAATTAGTTACCAATTTTCTTAATAGTTTGATATTTTATTTATACTGCCGAGCTAACAAATACCGGGACAGTCCAACTGTGGTGTTACATTCGAGAGGGTGATATTTATATCTGTCTGAGGTAAGTTTACCCACTAGCAGGGCCTCCACAACGGGGTAAGGGGGGGGGGGGGGGGTAGGTGGACACGCTGTACCCACGCACGGTCAACAATCAAGGGGCCCGCACGGCCTAAAATCCCCCCCTCCGCAATTATGAGTTTTGATGACTATGAGTACTGTACTCAATTTGTGCATATTGTGAATTTGTTTAATACTCCCAACAAGCAACAACGGCAACGAGCACGGAGCAGGAGCACTGCAGTACAAGCCTGCCTGTTAGGCAGGAAAGCCTTCAAACACAAGCAGCCCGAATTAACGAATGAACCAACACGTTAAGAAAAATTATTGTGGCATACGAATATTGTAACACAGTGTAGCCCCTTTTACGATTTCAGTCGGGGGAGGGAGCGGGGCGTTGTTGTAGTTAGTCCCTGGCCTCCTAACTTTGATATGGGGGAGGGGGGGGGGCAGCACACTAGCAGTAAAATCTTTCCCTCATTTTGCTGAACACTTTTAAGTTGCCAGTATAAGGGCACGTTTACGCAACGACTCGCCTTTGCATTCTCGCAGCTTGAATTTAATTGCGATGACAAAGGTGTCGTTGCCATGGTGACAACGCTACCTGGATTAGCTAAGTCGGACACCGTTTGAGAAAATGCTTTCAGTCGTATAGTCCGTTACAACTTTAGATAAAGAATTCCTCATGACGAAACAATTTTCCCAAACGCTTCTGAACTCACGTTATTTGCTGTTTTCGTTGCGAGGCGGCAGACATAAAACCGCCGCCATGTTGGAATTTGAGGTGATTTCTAGCTTCTAGCTGCAAGAATGCAAAAGCGAGTAGGTGCATAAACGTGCCCTTACTCATTTTTGCTGAGTGAGTCAGCTAATACGTAATAACAGAGAATTTCGGCCATTTTTACAGTTTTAATTTAATATTATAGTTGTTGCCCGAAAACGTTGGGCCCAGTTGTTACTGGTGTTTTCTAATTCCCTTTTCCTTCAACCTAATGATGATAAACGGACATCTTACTGTTGGTGAGCCAAAGAATATCATTCAAGGTATAGGGATCGTAGGAGTGGGGGCACCGTTGGGGGGGGGGGGAGTGAGGTGTGCTGTTATACTCCCCTCGCAATCAATGGTGATGGGGGTGTTGTTACTATAGCAACCCTCATCAATCCCGGACACCTAAGATTGATCACTTGGCTATCTCTCCATCCGATGCATTAATTCCCCTCTTGCGGTGGTTGTAAGGGGAAAAGGAACTGGGGGTAAATAGGAGAAGGTGGGGGGGGGGGGGGGGAATGTTTTTCACTTCTCAATCTCCATTTTGTAACACAAAGGTGGAGATACAGCGCTTTTACCTGGAGCAGTTTGAAAAAAATAGATATTGCTTTTTTTCCTTTTTTTTTTTTTTAAATAGTGACTGATTCGGTATCTCGAAGAGATTCCAGGGGTGATATCGGGAAAAGAAATATATAAAACAAGAAACATGGGAAATAATACATTCGAAAAATTGAAACGATTTCTTTCTGCAACACCAACGTGGCGACTGATGTGGATTCGGACGACGTCTCTGCACGTGAAGATTGCCCCTGTGAGCAAGGTGGGCATCACCGTGGTGCAGAAACTGCGTCTAACCTAGAGTAAGGGCGAAGGGAGTTGGAAGGAGGGGGGTATCAAAGTGTCGGTTAAAATTGTTGCCGCTTGCATTGAAAATAGCGAATTTATTGTTTCCCCTTTGTACGTTTATTTCGGACATAGGAAATAACTGTAAGGCTGTACCGAGCACATTTTTTCTTGCCGAGCCGATCCCGAGCCGAGACCTCGAAAAATGCCTGGTACGCCGAGCAGAACCGAGCCGATCAGTGATGCCGAGCAAAACCGAGCACCTTTATTAATCACAGGGTACTGCCGGGAGTACCAGCTTTTTTCACATTTTCTCACATTCCAACTTTTCATTTTTTTCAAATTTTTCACATACCCGCTTTTCATTTTGCTGACATACCTACTTTTCATTTTTGTATCACTATTTCTTCGTTTTCATATACACACACCAGTTTCACAATTCTTTAAAATATTTTTTCTTTTCCAGTAACCATTGTAATTTCTCTATAATTTCACTTAAAGTGGCACTATCACCCATTGAAATGCGAACGAAAATACCGTGGCGCCATCTAGCGGCAACGATATTGTTAACCTTTATAGCTTGCTCCCAGGTGCACGAAGACGAACCAAATTTTCACTCAATAATTAAGGAGGTCGTGGCTTGTTTGTGTCATTAAAAGAAATGCCGTTATGCACTCCTTCACTTGGTGCAAGCAACTGCTAGATGATACAGCATTGCGCTAGATGATGTCAGATTTCGTCTGCTTTCAATCGGTGACGGTGCCACTTTAAGAGAGTGAAAGCTAATTCAAAGCAATTCCGGTAATAAACCAATCATTTTTTTTCGTGTTTTAACAACAGACATGCCTACGTAATTCCGGGCCAAAAATGAAGACGGATAATTTGATTGTTTTTTACTTCGATAGTGCGTTTTGCCTTATTTTCCACACAATACTCGTGTTTTTTTTACATTTCCCCCATTTTATTTTACCACTGGCAAATTTTCACATTTTTCACATCGGCAGCATCTCTGTAAGCAGCACTCGCTAGATGCCAAGCAGGCTTCTACAAAGAGCAATTATTCTTTCCACTAAAACAGCATGGCGTAGCAGCAACCATAGGCTACCATTAGTTTTGCACACTGTAATTGATAACGTATCGATATATCTGGTATGGCCAATTAAGCCAGCATTAACAACCATTATCATAACAAAACAAGTAATTTTATTATGAGGTAAGTTACTTTTAAGCTAATAAAAGTTTTAACAATTGACCATTCAAAACAATTAACTTAGTGCTGTTGACACAAAAACTCTTGTTGAAGTTTTTCTTGATGAAGGTAAGTTTCATAACTTTTTTCAGGTTTCAGAGATGAGCGTAATGGTGTATCAATACTTCCAGTGGTATTAAACCGGCAACCGTGTGCACGTTATGCCTAAAAAAGACCCTTCCGCTATAATGCACTGCTGCGCTTACCAAGCGTAATATGAAAGCGAATGTCCGAAAAAGCATAAAAAAAGTAGTTAATCTGCACGAATTACCTGTAAATTTAGTTAATGTAATGAATTCAGTGGCAGTCCTTTAACCTTCGTGCAGCAGGAACCATGCATACATCATAATCATCGACTGGAATCCGCCAAAGTGAAGCTCGTGTTCAAGGTACAGTGGTCACAGGATCGCGCGCCAAGACTAGACGCGAGCCGCGCTGCTCGGCTCGGTTAGATGGACGTAACTGCTCGGTATACCGAGAAAGCCGATCATGCTCTGCTCGGCGAGAATCGGCTCGGCAGCTCGGTATCGGTACAGCCTTAGAAATAAGTTTCGATGATCCCCGCAAAAACAGCGCTCTCAGCAGAGGTATTTCTACTTTCCTGAGCTAGAATTGGCAAAAGCCGCAACCTCAGTGATGTTCTCCGTGGCGCGGAGAATTGCGCGAGCGTGGCACCGTTTTGACAACTTGAGAATTTGCAGTCTGGGTTGTATTTTACTACCACAGTTTATAGTTTCTTAGGCAAGGATATTACAATTTTAGTTCGGCTATCTACTACCAAAATTCTTTTATTTTCACAGCATTTTATTTCAGAAGTTCGAATTATTGATAAACGACGACAATTTCACATTTATTAGTCGGACAGAGCCCTATCTAATGCAGTTTTGTTACTAACGCATGATGCGTTTTGCAACTGAATGAAGAGGGAACAGGGGAATGGATCCAAGCAATCGTGTTTGAAATTAAAGCCACCATTTTAGAAGGTGTTAAAAAACATAAAGGAAGAAGGTGTTAAAAAAACCGTTCACGTTTTACCCACTTTTTTTATTGTTTACTAGTAAAATAATAAGCAAGAAAAAGGTGAACAGGCATTCGGCATTGTAGCCTGGACTTGTGAGAATACACTTGTGAGAAAGTTTTACGAAAACTTGTGCCTAGTCTCTATCACATTAGACACCTTCTTAACATAAAAAGCAATAAAAAAAAATGATTGTTCTTGGGTTGAAAGCTTGATTAGATATGGTATTGAAATTATGGATTTGCCGATAACTGTCACATAAAGAGACTGCAAAAACTGCAAAGCCGAATCATAAAAATTATTTTTTACGAACGCGGAAATTTAAACTCTAAACAAGTACATACAGGTAAACAAAAATTCTCAAAATTAAACAACTTACAAGTTACGTTTTGGTTCTGAAAATATATTTTAATTGTGACCACAAATTAAGCTCAAATGTAAAGAATAATATTATTTCAGGGACACCGCATATCGATACGAAGTACCTTTTGCCAAGAATCAATTTGGCAAACAGGGATGGGCACAGTTTCAATGGATTAATGTCAATTACCTAGGCATCAAGTAAGCAACAAGTCAAATCAAATCCAATTTTACCTACATACCATTGATAAGCAATTCAATTCCTGATCAATTCCAATTCTATTTCATGAGTCATAGTCATTTCCAACCAAGTCACTGCCATGTTTCAATGCAATTCAAATCAATTAATTTTCGTTTCTCATTCTGACAAAACAATGCCAATTCAGTGACTTGCTGTTGATCCAGTCTTAGTTGCAGCCAATTCCCGGTTGATTTAGGAGAAATTTTGACCAATTCTATTCAATTCCACCCAGTTTTACCTAAGTTCAGCATAATTTCAGGTAAATTCTGACAAAATTTAAGGTATTGCCGAAAATTTAGACGACATGGGCGAATTTTGAGGCTGAAATTGGGTAAATTGATTTGGATTTTGAGGAATTGGCCTGAATTTCAGGTTGAATCAAATCAGGGCAAAACAAGAAATTTAAATCAAATAAACTTGGTTATGAAACATGACTAGAGCCTTAGCTTATTATTTTTTTTTACTTTTCTTTCTTTTACAGATACTTAAAAATGACTAAAGCCTTTGGCTTGTTATTATTATTTCTTTACACGTATTTTAAGATTGGGAAATTTTAAATTGTATTAGGCCTACCATATTGATTGTCTTACCTTATTGTACAACTAATTTATTGGTAATTGGGTTATGCGATTTTTAATCTAGGCTAGGTAAGTGGATACAATGTACCCTTCCTAGTCCTTATGCGTGTTTTCGCATTAAATTGCTTCATTCATTCATTCATTCATAAAAATCAAACCAAATCTAGGCAGTGCAAGCCCAATGGATGAGCAGGCAAATCAAGTCAACCTGAGCACAACATGAGGTGGATGGTCATCAAATCAATTCCTATCAAATCAGTTTATAATTTCGGAAAAATCCCAAGTCAAAATCAAATCAAGCGCAATTCCATGAATTCATAACCTGGAATTATCCAACGCAGAATCAATTCCACCAAGTCCACAAAAGTGAAATTAAGTCAACTAATTCCAAGTCCGGAATTGACTTGCGCCCATCACTGATGTCAAACGAACAAACAAATATAAAAAATCCTACTATATTTAATGAAATCCCTGTTGAAACTGCTATAAATTGGTGGGGTAAATGAGATTAAAAATAAGCTACTCGACTACTTCTTGCTTAATCAAGAAACCGATTAAGCAATGCTCAGATAAACCTTCGGACTGATTTAAAATATATATATACATATATATGTTTAAAAAAAGTGGAAATAAATATATTAGTGATTATTATTTCTTTTAGTATTTAAACTGTTACGTTATGTTCATTTTTGTTTCTGATGCCCCCTATGGATTTATGTTCATAATAGTATGACTTGTCAACAAATATAGTGTTCAATATGACCTTCCCATTATTCGTATCCTATGCCATTCTATTGTACCTGACTTATACGGCACACACAAGTTCACCATGAACTTCGAGCCGCCGTAATAAACTACTACTTACTATTATAAATTAAAAAAAAAAAAACTGGCTCCGGAGATCTCATTCCCCACTGGGAATCGAAAACACGAACTTATGCTTCAATGGGAAAGTAATAAAATTTGAAAAACAAGACACCAAATTAAACATGGCATCAGAGCGCCGTAACTCCACTTCTTCTAAACTTACATTTCTTACGGTGGGGATTTCCAGACCCGACCTAGCTAGACCTCGACCTCAGGACTAAGCTTCGGACTAACTTTACTGGTGATTTCAATGTAATACTGATTTCACACTACTAAATTCGTCTCGCGCCCGGGCGCTCCACGGCGCGCCCCGAATGAGAGCCAGCCCTGGGCAGCTCGTTTCGGATTTCACATTTAAAAATTCGTAGCGGCCGTGTTTTCTGCATCTAGCAGAGGGGTGACTCGTGCAGTCCTTATCCCACAACAATAGGAGTGAGAAGGGGAACAGCACGAGGAAGAAAGGTCTTTTGTGCAGGTAGACAGATAATACGCGGGGATAATCCCCTGGCGCGCGCCAGCACGCTTTGCTGTAGCGGCCAAGTTGGCTCGCAAATAAGCGGCCGGCGCGCGCTGGCGCGAGACGAATTTAGTAATGTGAAATCAGTACTAGTCTAAGTTGGGGACTTACTAGTACAATACTAGCTAGACTCCGACCTTCGGCCTAAAGTAGTACTGGGTAATCTTGGCGATTTCCATGATGAGGTCTAGCTAGTACAGTACTCTGATTGGTTAATACCCTTCAAGTGACGTCATAGCACCTGTCAACAGTTACAACGCGTTTGGCTTCTCCAAGATACGTCGATTCGTGTACCAAATTGTTTTCAAGCAAATTTCGGTGATTTTTCTTATTCGGTTTTCAGGATAGCAGTTTTCGTAAAAACTTAATTGTGACTGAATCAGTTTTTAAAAATATTTTCTTCCCAATTTTTTCAGATATCAGTTTAAAATGACATAAACAGGCCCGTAGCTAGCCATTGACGATTGGGGGTTGGGTTAAGGATACATTTTGGACGTCTAGGCTATACAATGAATGCCAATGAACTGATGTGTGCAAGTATGGCAGTAGGGGAGAAATAAGTTTTCAAATGGACTGTCAAGAGGTGAAAAATAGTGAAATCTTTGGTCAGTTTTATCGTAAACGACCTAGAGGGTATTACTGCAAAAACTTGCACATTTTAAAGCAACAACATGCTCCAGTTTTTCAAAAATGAAAAAAATATGGGAAAAAAGTGGCGAAACCTTTCACTCAGTTTTGTTCAAAACAATTTGAGGTATTATTGGAGAAAAGCTTTTAAATATAATATGAAATCGACATGCTCCATTTTAATTTTTTTCAACCTTGATTCAGGAATGTTAGGTAAATGTTTCCCTCATTTAGTGTCCTTTGGATCGCTTTTCTCCTTTAATTTGAGATCTTATGGACTCTTATTGTCAAACTGTATCTTCAAATTTTTTTGGCATTTTTAACAAGTTTGTTGTATAAAAAATGGAATTGTTTCTGCATTAATACAAAAGAATCTTCAAATCGTAGTAGCGATAGGTTAACAGAAAAAGGACTACAGAAAATCAAACAGCCAACTCAATTTTCAACTCAGTTTTTAATTTTGCCAGCTATACCCGATTTTAATGAAGTACGGATTTAGTTCACGTTCTGATGTAACTAAAACGATGGCAGAATGGGCTAGCAGACGAACTTAGGCTATAGTAAATGAAATTTGTGACATTTCATCAGACTGCGAAAACTTGGCAGAGATTTTAGTTTTATGCAGTTTTGTTAACGTTTCTGCCTTACTTAAGAAAGTTTTTAAATCCTAGCAGTGATGTTGCGTTGGAATATTAATATAGCAGTAACTCCCCCCCCCCCCCTCACACACACACACATTCCCGAAATATCAGTTAGGAGTTACTCCTTACTGAACCGCTTTCTGGGCACTGTCTAACAGAGAAAGGCTACATGAAGTAAAATAGCCAATTTAATTTTTAGTTTTGCCAACTGTGTATGATTTTCGCGAAGTTAATTCTTATCAAGACTTTAAACTTGGCGGAGATACAGTTTAAAGCATATTTTATTTTTAGTTTCTACATTATCTATGACTAGCGGAGTCGCTCGCTTCGCTCGCTCATTCCGCATCGTCGCTACGCTCGAGGAGCTTTTATGCTGCAACTCTTGCGCTGCTGAGAGACATTCCACGTCTAAAACGATCACGCAAATGGTTAGAGTGCAGTCCGCGCTTTTCCTAAGGCTTCACTGCATAAACAAATGATAACCATAAATCATTCCAACAGTCTGGCCATCCACGAGCTACGTGCGTGTCGATCCATGCTTCCAGTAATTTCTTTGATTCCAATCCAAGAGCATCACAAAATCATGTGCTGATTATTTCGACCCAAACTAATTGTAATTATTGCTCAAAGTTCGTCCATCACTTTCCTAAGCGCGCCTGCATTACACCTATATCATTCAAAACACACGATTTGTTTGTTTGCACGTTTGTACGTCTTGTCCTCCAGAAGTAATCCTCTATGAATGTGAGAGATGAAAGATGAGATAGAGCAACGCGAGACACAGATTGAAAAGGCTTACTTTACGTGGTAAACACATTTTTTACGCACATTTCAAGTGCGCTTTAATTTGGAAAGTAGAATGTTGGTCGACTTTAAAGGCCAAATTAAAATCATGAAAAACTTACCCATTAAAACGTGAACTTTTTTGCCAACTTATTAAAAAATGAGTCTCGGTCTGCTCGCTCAATCCATGCACCACCGTGCTTCAGAAAACGAATGTTTGACACCGTTTAAAACCAAATCTATTGTTTTCATTTTTCAATGCATCAAGACAGTTAATACCAAACCAATTTTCAGATCCATATGTGGTGTGTTGGAAAATACGTCGTCTCGCTTCGCATGAACAAACTATGACGTCATGAACGAACATGAAGAGGGTTAAAAAAAACTTTGACGTTAGTTTTTCAGGGTTTTTCGTTTTTTTTCAGGGTTTTTCAGGGTGTTTGTAGACTAGCGGAGTCGCTCGCTTCGCTCGCTCATTCCGCGTCGTCTCGCTGCGCTCGAGGAGATTTCTTGCTGCAACACTTATGATACACAGTCTTTCCACATAAAAAAACGATCAAGCGATTTATAAGAGTGTAGAATGCGATATCGGTTATCTCGAGAGAATGACAATATTTTTTTACGTCCATGAAGTCAAGCAAAAAGATCAAACAATTTATTAGAAGAGCGCTGTTTCTGATGTCAAACGCTGATTTTCGTTCGCTTTGCTCACTCAATCAGCACAAACATATTTCCTCAGAAACGTGACTGAATCAATGTAACCACCAAGAACCACACATCACTTGTAATTTGTGGTGGTATACACTTTATATGGGATTTCTTGTTTTACTTATTTTAAGAATATTGTTCTTTACGTCCTGTTCAGTACAGATTTTCCATGGGCGTCTTATCACTTTACTTTCTGATGATCCCTCACTTGGAGAAACATCTGCAGAACGTCAGATGTAATATCCTACGATGCTCCTACGATAGAGCAAAGCGAGACATACATTGAAAAGGTTTAGTTTATGTGAAAATCTCTCGCTTTGCTCTTTCAATCCACGCGCCTCCGTGCTTCAGAAACACGAATGTTTGACACCCTTTTAAAACCAAATCTATTGTTTTGATTTTTCCCTGCATCAAGTCAATTAATACAAAACCAATTTTAAGATGTATATGTGGTTTGTGGCGAAATACGTTGTCCGTGCATCCTTTTCCAGTTCATCTCTCTTCGCTCGAGGAGATTTTCATGAACAAACTATGACGTCATGAACAATCATCAAGAGGGTTTAAAAAAACTTTGACGTTAGTTTTTCAGGGTTTTTCGCATATTTGAGGGTGATAATATCAAGTTACAGCGATGAAAATAGGCCTATTAAAAGCGAAATTTAATTATCTTTCGTTTGGTCCTACTCCCATCGTTGTAGGTGCTTTGGTTCCGGTGGAGTAGAGGTACAAACACGCACGCACGCACGCACGCACGCACGCAC